>CAJRSG010013381.1:330675-368993 GCA_907169655.1 Acomys percivali
TCTAACTAAGAGGACTATTAATTACCCCCTAGTTAATTATGGAGGCATCTCAATGTCATTAACCCTGCAAAGTTGTCCACTGTCATTATGCGTCTGACACTATGATATGTCTGGGAAACACTGTGTTAGGACAGAAAGGGGGAATAAACCATATTCTGAGGAAGTCTCATCCCATGTCTGGAATTTCATGCTTTGCCTTTCCAAACTCATGAACAATGCTCCCCTGCATTAAAATTTGTTCATAAAACAAACCATTCAAAGTTCTCTTAGCAGCTGCACTCAAGTCTACCTCTCAGCATTTGCACTTCCCTTTGCATAATAAAGTACAACTTTGCTTCATACCAACTTGTCCTGAAGTGTTTTTCTGGAGCATAAATCAAGCCAGTTGGCTGTGATGGGTGTGGTGGCTCATACTTATAAATGGAGAGGAGGAGACAGGAGGCCTGCTATGAGTTTGAGATTAGTCTGTGCTTGATAGTAAGTTTCAGGATAGCCTGGGCTAAAAACTGAGACCTTACCTTGAAAAACAAGTAATAGGAGGCAGAGAGATTGCTCAGTGGTTAAGAATGTTTCTTGCTCTTAGAGGTGACATGAGTTCAGCTCCAAGCATCCACACTGGGTACCTTTCAACTACTTATAACTCCAGATTCAGGGGACCTGATAACCTCTTCCAGCCTCCATGGGCTCTTACATTCATGTGTACATACCCCACAGACACACCTAAACACATATACTTAAAAACAAGCAGGACATGCCTGGGTTTGGGAGTACATGCCTGTAATCCAAACGCTTGGGAGGAGAGGAGAGAAGAGAAAGTAGGGAGAGGAGAGGCAAGAGTTCGAGGCACATTCTTCTCTATCTAGTGAGTTGGAGACCAGCCTGAGCTCTCCTCGGGATGCACAGCTAGCGATATGGAGGTGTTTTACCCACTGGCAATATCTGTCCCCAAGTTGAACTCGGGGGCCAGAGACATGGCCCAGTAGGTTAAAAGTGCTAGTTGCACAAATATGGCAATCTGAATTTCACACCTGGAACCCAGGTTAGATGCACCACTCACATGGCACGATGAGAGAGAGAGAGAGAGAGAGAGAGAGAGAGAGAGAGAGAGAGAGAGAAGGTCCAGTTAGCCTAGAATACAAAGTATTCAAAGTCGCTCAACATGGTCTACAGTAAGTACTGACTCCTAAAAGCTGTCCTCTGACTTACACACACACACACACACACACACACACACACACACACACACACACAGAGAGAGAGAGAGAGAGAGAGAGAGAGAGAATACCACTCAACTGAGTATCCTGCACTCTTGAAGTTCCACATACTGACAAGGGACAGCCTTAGTCATAAGGGTGGTTCTTATCAGTCTTAAAAAAATGAACTTATTTTAGCCTTTTACAATTTAATTTTATATTTTAAATTAGCACACAAAGTATTAGATGTCACTTTAGTATTCTTGAAGTGTGTTTTAGTAGATTCTTTACTGTCCTCCACCGTTTTCTCCACTCTTTGCTACCTGTAATCTCCTCCTGTAGCCTCCCTGACAAACTATAATTAAAGTTTTAAATTACCATTATTATTTATGGATGAATATGGATGCAGGTGCACCAGGTACAAAAGTGGAGGTCAGATGACAATTTGCAGTTGTTTGTTTCCTCCCACCAAGCAGGTCTTGGGGATGGAGCTCAGAGTGTCAGGGCTGGCAACAGATACCTTTGCCTACTGAGCCATCTCCCTAGGCCCAGGCTTTCCTAAGAGTCAGCCTTCTGGCCCTTCTCTGCAGTCCTTTACACCTCACTCTGAATTGTCTTCATGTCACTGTTTGTTATATCCTGAGTGTTGTGCTGTGCTGTCGAGTGCTGGGGACGGAGCCACAATGAACCTGAGCACAGCCCTCCAAGCAGTTTTCCTATTCAATGTGAGTCTCCCGGATAGTGCAAAGACTGAGATCATGGCTGACGTAAGAGTATTGGAGCTAACATTACTGCCAAATACTCCAAATGTAAATATTCATTTGCAGAATGAAGCTCATGAGTGTCTCTGCACGTAAGACGAAGCAGGATATGGTAGCAGTCAGCAACTGATGGCCCACATGAGGGATGTGAGGTCTGAAGAGCAATCAAGCTGCAGGCCAGGTGAGAAAACATGAGCACCAAGTTCCCAGGGTGAGTGTGAGTGTGCACTCATTACAAAACAGCACAAGGAGTGGGTGTGCAGTGCTGGTTTGTGCTCAGAGGAAACCAAAATGCAAATTGCTACTTTTTGCAAAGGACCTAGTCACCGGTCTTCTTCTGTCAAGAAACTAGAGACCTGAGGCAGGAGACTGAACACCAAATGGGGCCACGGCTGTTTAGCAACTTACTTTAGAAAAGGAGGTGGAATTAAAGGCCTGTGCCACCACATCTGGCAGAGAGGCAGGAGGGTCTCTGTGAGTTTGAGGCCAGCCTGGTCTACAAAGTGAGTCCAGGACAGCCAAGGCTACAAACCAAAAAGAAGGAGGAGAAGAAGAAGAAGAAGAAGAAGAAGAAGAAGAAGAAGAAGAAGAAGAAAATGAGGTGGAATGTTCCCCTCAGCACTAACCAGAGGAAGCTGTCTGCTCCTCAGGTCCTGTCAGACTTCCTGTCTTTACATCTGATGGAACAGTTTATGACAGAGGTGGGTCCTCACTTGCATTCTTCTGAAGACAAGAGATGTGTAGGTGGGAGGGAGTGTGAATTATCAGCCAGGTGCCTTCCATCTTGTCTTCAAGCTGCGTGCTCACTGGAGGTGGAGGGGAGGGCAAGCTGGGGCAGAAAGAAGAAAAACCACCAAGCCTTAGGTCAAGAATTCCTGACGTAAATCCTAAACCCTGCCCCGACCTTTGAAAGCTTCTTGGGAAACTCCTCCCCTGTGAGTTGGGAAGAGTGTAATGCCCATTGACTGGGAGGGGGCCACAATGTTCTCATTTTCATTTCTGTCATTTTCCTGGTTTGGTTCCCACAATCCTTCTGTCTTTCCTCCTAAATTTCTATTTGCAAACAAAACAAAATTCTCATTGTGTTTGTTGTCTTTTTTTTTTTAATCCTCTCAAGATCAGATCCCAATACCTAATCTCTTCAGATTTAATAGATCCTTCAAGCGTCTTTCCAAATAAACTAGCACACACACACACACACACACACACACACACACACACACACACACACACACGGACGTGAATTTCTGCTTTCAGCTTTGAAATACATACCATTTCCCACTGATTATGTACATTATTCACTGTGTAATTTGCTTGTTTCTCTGGATAACAAAACTGGCCTTCATGTGTCTGTGAGCGGTAGGGGCAGTGGATTGCTCCTTCCATACATAGCCCGTGGCTTGACAAATTGAAATGGTGCCCCTTTCCATGGCCTTCTAAAAGTCTTTCCATGAGCTTATACATGAAGTCTTCCAGACACACAGTGTTATTGAAGATTTTAGAGTATAATCCTGGCTACTGGCAGCCCTCACAACCTAGGGTCAGGCCCCTGTCCTAAAAGGGCCAATTAAAGAGAACAGTAAGTAATAGTGAAAGTAAACAAACAAACAAACAAAAAACAAAAAAGGAGTTTTATTTAATGTAGACACATTGGAAGAAGAACAAAGCAGACTGGTGACTGTCCCCTTCCTTCCATCTTCAGGATACTTACATGAAGGTCAGAGGCATGCATAGATAAGCAAACCTGGTCCAAGTTTGGTCCCATCTACTATTGACCCCTAGTTTTTTTCTCAGCTCCATTCTCTCCTGTGAGGTAGTCTGGTAAACTACAGAACACGGGAAATGTTTTCCCAGAACACAAATTCTTCTTTTGGCTGGCACTAGGGCTTTAGTTTATCCATTCTTGAAATAAAAAATTTCCTGGGGAAATTCCAGTTCCTTGGGGGTCTATTGTTTCAATAGTGTGATAGCTAAACGGAGGGCACAAGTGTCTCTTTACAGGAACGTTCAACTGGTTTGCTTGTTTTGAGATAGGATCTCACTATCCAGCCCTTGCTGCTGGAGTAATGGTGTGTGCCACCACACTGCTCTGGAGAAATCTGTGATTTTAAACAAACATGTCAGCATCTTTCTCCTAAGTTTGTCAGTGTGATATAATGGGGACTTTACTGCTTGTAACTTCTAGAAACCTGTTTGTGTTCTGGGTAAAAAAGAACCCATTTAACTAGCTTGAATGCCTTTGTCCCTATGCTGTTTCTGCTGTCTTGGGAACTGGCATTGGATCTAGAAATACAGCATCAAACTTGAGAGCAGAAGGCACAAGAAAAAAAACAAAGGAAAGTAATAGTTTGGGAAAGTTAGTTTGGATGTTCATAGGCTCATGTGCTTACTTGGTCCTCAGTGATGATGCTGTTCTGGGACACTGGGGAACCTTTCGGACCTGAAGCCTTTAAGAAGTAGGGCCACAGGGACAGGGTAAGAGAGTTACAGTTCACATCTGGTTCCTCTCGGCATCTCTGTTTCCTGATCTGCTGAGATATACATGCCGAGCCACAAGCTCCTGCCAGTACTCATGGCATTCCAGATGCTGTCCATCCCTATGAATTATGAGCAAAAATAAATCCTTCATCCCTGCACTGCTTTTTATGAGGTATTTGACTGGAGTGATGAGAAAAGTAGACAGTACAGTTTAGGAGGAAGAAATCAAGAGCCTAGCAAAACAATGGTAACCTTGAGTGACTGACCAGCCTTGGTCTAAACAGATATGTGAGACCCATAAACCCATGGTTGTTTATTGTGACGCCCGTGCCACCGCGGTACCGAGTTGAGGGCGAGGGCCTACGGATTTAATTCATACACACACACACACACACACACACACACACACACACACACACACACTAACACAGCGGGTCCTTCGTGCTAAGAGAGCAGCAGCCACAGCAGCAGCAGCCCTGGCAGCAGTTTATTCTTCTCCTCCCTTTCAGAGTTCCAAAGAGCCTTCTTATAGGCAGCAAAACAGGAATCCCCCTCCCAGGTGAAATCCCTCAAGAGGTGATTGCACACAGGAGGAAAAGTCTCAAGGAAGGGAGGGGCGCATCCTCAGAGCAGTAAACATGACTAGCTAACCAAGATAAACACAGACATGGAAGCTGCTAGAAACATGACATGAAACAGCAAGGCAGGCAGGCAGCCCAGTCGGGCCTGGTTCCTACAGTTTATGTCATTCCAGTTACATCTTATGCTGTATATAAAATTCTGCGCTAAACGACACCTAGGTTTTGGCCTCTGGAAGTGGCTAAAATATCTGTGTAGGGACATAGGCAGCACTCTTAGTTTTAAATCCGAAACATAAACATATTCTGTCCATTTTATCATCTTGGAATTGATTCACCGTTCACTGCCTCACTGCTCCTAACCCGGTCTGAGCCACCACATCTCTCAGTCACAATTATACAGGATTCTCTTTTTTATTTAATTTTTGTGCTGTCCCATAACTGTAATCACAGCAGTTGGGATGAAAAGATAGGATAATGAGACCTTCAAAGTTATCCTTTTCTACTTATTGAGTTTCAGGATAGTCTGAGCTACATAGCACCCTATTTCAATAAAGGTCTCAAAGGAAAACAATATCCAAGTCAGTCCTTATAAAGGCCTCTGCACCTCTCTTTTGGTGTTGTTTCTTCCTCTCTAGTGTTCCACAGGACCATTTCCAGACTTATCAGCCTCTTCAAACTTGAATCCTCCTCGTCTCCTCTGTTCACTGGGATGTCCATACTCTTCACAGATATCCTAACCTTTTGTTGCACTATGGACACTGGTCTTAACAGCAAGCTGGGGTAGCAGGAGGACTTGTCTAATTCACTATCCTCTTCTCGAGGACCACAGTCCTGTACTACATGGTACCCAAAGCTAGAAAATAATGGTGGTATGTTTCTATCTAGTGCCCTAGTTTTATGGTATAAAGGTTCTTTAGTCACAACTGCAGGAAACCACAAACTCTTACCAGATATGTGTAGTATTCAGGCTCTGTGCCAGTTACCTGGGTCAGAGTACACTGGCATGAGGTTGTCAGTGAAAACAGTTTTTGCTTCAAAGGGGAAAAAGTGTTTACTTTGAGCAAATATTAGCCAGAAACATAGACTCTCTCTTGTCCTGACCTGCGGGGTTTGACTAAAACTCGGGAGGAAGGTCACCTGTTGAAAAAATGTAAGACACAAAGAAGGAGAGCAAGTCTGATTGATCAAACTCTCAAACTTTATTAGTCAGGCAGCAGCTTTTATAAGTCAGAAGGCAGGGAAGCATATTGCTATAGCAACCCAGCTGCAGGCTTTTCTCAAAACACAAGGAATTCCAGGCAGGGTCACAATGTCCTGCCGCACAGGGTATCTGGCTCCCTCTTTGTCTAGTCTAACTGCTAAACCATAACAGTGTTGCTCCATCTCTATCTGTCTTTAGTCTAACTGCTGACTCACAACAGGCTCAGCTAGTTTCTGGTGAAAGGCAAGCTCTGGGAAAAACAGACTTAAAGGTGGAGGCTCTGACAAGTTGGCTGAACATTGGCCATATGGCCTATTGTCCCCATCTCTCTCTCTCTCTCTCTCTCTCTGTCTCTCTGTCTCTCTCTCTCTCTCTCTCTGTCTCTCTCTCTCTGTCTCTCTCTCTCTGTCTCTCTCTCTCTCTCTCTCTCTCTCTCTCTCTCTCTCTCTCTCTCTCTCAGTTTGTGTTTACCTGGACCTTTTGTCAATCAGAGGACAAATAAAAGTCAGATGTCAGAAACCAATGAACTTACCAAATATTGGTGGAGACATTAGGTAAGCTTGTTACAGCAAAGTGGGGGAATCTCTGCATTGATTTAGATTCTGTCTGATGCCATTCTTAGCTTTTGGGTTGGTGGATACTAGTGCCTATTGAGAGGATATTTCAAAGGGTTTTCTTGGTAGTCCCAGGAAGTATTAGGTAAGACACAGAGGTGGGTGATGAAAGGCTAGTGAAAAGACTAGCTAGTGAAAAGATAGCTCAAGATGATTTTGGCTCTGCAACATTTCAGTTCTCCACAATGAAGCCCAATCAATTAAACTGCCCAAAATCTTCAAGATAGGCAAAGCTTTTTTTTTTTTTTGAGGAACTTCAGTTCTTGTGGTAGAGGGAGTAAAACTCAGGCAGGGAACTAAATGTTGTTTTCAAAGCAAGGAGTAGACTGTAGGTGTTTTACATTGAAGGCTGCTCTTCACACTAGTCCACACCATTCCTTCCCCAGCTTGGTGGCTGTGAGCATCCAGTCCTCTCAGTTACCTTCTCTTCAGCCTCTGCTCACTAGCATGGCTTGGTGTTCTGGTGTTCTTGGTGTCCATCAAGGCTCCAGGTACACCTCCATAGACCCCATTCATCTAACTGGGAAGGGTCTTTTACAATCAAGTTCATAGACCACTCAGAAGAGCTGAAACACACTTGATCCAGAGGTTTTTGATTCTCTCTACTTAGATGTCTGCTTCTGATTGCCCCAAATCTTCACCAATAGTCAATGAGAAGAGCTTGCTTCTGAAAGCATGCTATGAACACATACTATGGTCAGCATCACTTAAGAAAATGATGTTCTTCCAAAAAGATCATAAGAAAGGGTAACAAACTGTCCCTGCACATCTGTCCCTGACACTAGGCTAAACTTCACCAATGTAGACATCTCTTCTTAGAAACATCTTCTAGGGACTTGTGAAAGGAAAGGCTCTCGTTAGCAGCATCTTCTATTGCCAGAGTTTTCAGAGCTGTCACAGGAACAGATGATAGTCTTGTCCAAGGCCATATCTTTACCATAGCAGCCCACTTCTAATGACTGAATGAGGTGAGGGGTATAAAGGCTTGGCATTTACTCTGAGGTAAGATGGCTCTAATGGCTATCAGCTGCTCTGTTCCCTCCACCAGCATTTTATTGCCCAGGTAACCTAGTTACAATTCTGTCTTTTGCCATGATCTAATTGTCTTTGAGGATAAGATGCATATACTTGGTTTGTTTGTCTTTTTGAGACAAGGTCTCATGTAGCCCAGGGTGGTCCAAAATTAGTTATATGGCAGAAGCTTATTTTGAGCTCCCGATTCACTTGTTTCTATCTCTTAAATACTGAGGTGTGAGATACCATGCTTGGTTGTACATGCTGACCAGAAATCCCTCTTCAGGTTGGCGGGCCTAGACTAGAGAATCTAATAGGCTTTTTAGAGTAGCTACTGTAACCTTTAATTTCATTATAATACTATGTCAGCTAAATGACATCTACCGCCACTGTCGTGGCAGTAGACACTTGACATAACAATGCCTGGAAAGAACCATAGAAGGTTTGAAAAGAGATTATGTTCTAATTCCTGGAAAATATCTGCCTAAGCCTAGAAAAGACAGGAATAGAGCCACACAGAAGGGATACATGTAATTCTAGCACTGTAGAAATAAGGACAGGGTGATCAAGAGATCAAGGCTAATCTCGGCTACACAACAATTCAAGCTCAGCCTTATTTGGTGGGCTTCCCCCCACCAGAAAAGAATACTTCTTTCCTGTATCTTCTCTCCTCATTTCTTTTATAACTTCTCACTCTGCAAAGAGCTGTGAAGTTGATTTGTGAGTTTCTCTCCTTCTATTCCTGGCCAAGAATAAACGCATCCTTCACAGCGTAACTGGTCTTGTCATTGGTTCCACAGTTCTAAGAGGGGAAAGAAGATTAAGCTTGAGAACAAAATTAGTTACGGTTGTATCCAGCAGGCTGAACCTCCTCAAGGCTGCACCAGAATGCAGCCTCTTGTCCTGTTTCCGTGCCTTCTTCACAAGTGACAATTTCTGATAAACAGCTGGTGCCCACACTGACTCTTATCTGCTTCCGTAGAACACAGCCTGTGTTTTAGGGCATGGTTGCTGCCTGGCAGCTCCAGACCAGTCCAGTATTCCTGAATCTAAAGAAAATGGAAGGGCAGGCAGGAGACTGTGACCTTTTAGGTGGGAAGCCTTGATAACACAGGCCTCAGCTCCTTACAAAACATGCTTCCCTACTTTATTTTTTTTTTTTAATTTGAGACAAGTTCTCATATATCTCAGACTGCCCTTGAACTTACTATGTAGCCCCAAGGGTGACTGACTTTGAACTCCTGATCCTCTTGACTCCACATCCAGAGAGCCCTGAAATTATAGGTGTGACCCCACTGTACTTGGCTTTCCTACCTTTTCAGTGAAATAGAAAATAGAAAAGAACACTCAGAAAATAATTGGAAAACAATATTCAGAGCATGGTTTGAGTTGAGTAATATGCTAGGTAGCTTTCACTCATTGTTACGTTTCATCCTTCCAAGTAGTGCCACTGGGGAGATACTTTTTATTTTTTAATAATAATAATAATAATAATAATAATAATAATAATAATAATAAATTTACATCCTGACTGAAATTTCCCCCCTTCTTCTCTTCTTCCAGCCTCATCACCCTTTCTTCATCTACTCCTCCTTCTTTTCTCTTTAGAAAAGGGTGGGTCTCCCATGGATATCAACCAAACATGGTATATCAAGTTGTAGTAAGACTAGGCACTTCTCTTCCTACTAAGGCTAGATGGATGAGGCAACCCAATATGAAGAAATGGGTCCCAAAAGCTGGCAAAAGAGTTTGAGGCAACCCCTGCTCCTGATGTTAGGAATCCCACAAGAAGACCAAGCTACACAACTGTAACATGTATGTAGAGGGCCTAGGTCAGTCCCATGTAGGCTCCACGGTTGGCAGTGCGGTCTCTGTGAGCTTCTATGAGCCCAGGTTAGTTGATTCTGTGGGTTTTCTTGTGGTGTCTGTGACCCCTCTGGCTCCTACAATTCTTCCTTCCCCTCTTCTGTAGGATTTTTAGAGCTCTGCCAAATGTTTGTCTGTGGATCTATGCGTCTGTTTCCACCAACTGCTGAACGAATCCTTTCTGATGACAACTGGACTAGGCACCAATCTATGAGTATGGTAGAGTATAATTTACTGAATTTTTTTTTGCCAGTCATGTTTCCTTTTATCCTAGGTGTCTGGGCTATCCAGCATCTGGGTCCTGGCCCTCCATGCAATGTCAGGGGTGGGCTCCCTCTAGTGACATGGGTCTCAATCTAGACCAGTCATTGTTTGGCCACTGTCATAATTTTTGTGTCACCTTTAGACCAGCAAGTCTTGCAGGCAAGACAAATTGTAGGTCAAAGGTTTTCTGGCTGGACTGGTGTCCTAATAGCTCCACTGGAAGTCTTGCCTGCTTACAGGAGATGGTCAGTTCAAGCTTGGTATTTTCCATTGCTAGGAGTCTTAGCTAGTGTCAAACTCAGATTCCTGGGAGTTTCCATTGCAGTAGATTTCTAGTTTGTCCTTGAAAGACTGCCAGTTCCGGTTGTCTCTCCCAGTACTCTCTTCCTCCATCTTCCTCCAACTTTATCCCTCCATTTCCTGCCCTACCACCTACAATGTCTATTCTATTTCCCCTTCCCAGGGAGATCCATGCATCTCCCCTTGAGCCCTCCATGTTACTTAGGTTCTCTGTGTCTGCGGGGCTGTAGCATGGTTATCCTGTACAGATAATATCCACTTGTAAGTGAGTGCATGCCATGTTTGTCTTTCTGGGTCAGGGTGATTTTTTTTCTAGTTCCACCCATGTGCCCGCAAATTTCATGATGCCATTGTTTTTAACAGCTGAGTAAAACTACATTTTGTAAATGCAGCATGTTTTCTTTGTCTATTCTTTGGTTGAGGGACATCAAGATTGTTGGACATCCAGTTTCTGGCTATTACAAATAAAGCTACTATGAACAAGCTCTACTACAGAGCTATATTAATAAATGCTATATAGTACTGGCATAACAGCAGGTTGATCAATGTGATCCAACCGAATACCCAGATGTAAGTCCACACATCTGTGGACACCTGATTTTCGACAAAGAAGCTAGAATTATACAGTGGAAAAATGAAGGAATCTTCAACAAATGGTGCTGGTATAACTGAATATTGGCATGTAGAAAAATCCAAATAGACCTATATCTTTCACCCTGCACATAACTTAAGTAAGTGGATAAAAAACCTTAACATAAAACCAGATACATTAAACCTGATTGAAGAGAAATTTGGGGAACAGTCTCAAATACGTTGGCACAGGAGACAACTTCCTGAACAGAATGGCAATAGTGCAGGACTAACATTGACAAGTAATACATGAGACCTCATGAAACTGAAAGCTTCTGTAAGGCAAAGGACACTGTCAATAGGATAAATGGCTACAGAATGGAAAAATATCTTCACCAACCCCACATCTGACAGAGGGCTAATTCCCAACATATATAAAGAACTCAAGAAACTAGACACCAACAAACTAAATAATCCAATTAAAAATGGGGTAGGAGCTAAACAGAGAGGAATCCTAATGACTGAGAAGCACTTAAAGAAACGTTCAAAGTCTTTAGCCATCAGGAAATGCTAATCAAAATGACTCTGAGATTCCATCTTACACCTGTAAGAATGGCTAAGATAAAAAAAAAAAACACACACACAACTGATAGCTCATGTTGGTGAGAATGTGGAGCAAGGCGAATACTCCTCCATTACTAGTGGGAGTGCAAACTTGTACAGTCACGTTGGGAATCAATATGGAAATACTCTTATTATGCACAGTTCATCAAGATCTTGATATACTCTGTCTTGCAAGGAAGTTTGGAAGGCTCCATTGTGAATGAAGAATAATAATTTCAGAGCCCCCACAGTGTCCTTCCTATCTTCTGTGGCATGAGTCACCATGAGACGTTTTGTCTCATGACTGTCTGGTGCTTACATCCTCCTCTCTCACTTTCTCCTTAAACTCTCAACTTTGAAGATCTCACAGCCCCTCCCTGATCGAGCTTCAGGAACAGATCAAAGACACACTCAGTGCTAATCGTCCACCCCAAGAAATAGAAGCGAAGAAGATCTCAGCCCACATCCTGTGTTTAAACAAAGTTCCCATAGCAGGTGAGTCAACACGGGCAAGTGTTTATGAACATCCTTCAGCTCACAACCAACCGCTATATCTAGGCTTCCAATAAGTCATCCATTTGCCCATCAGCACTACACTGAGAACAGCTAAGCTAGTGTGGACAGAGGCCAGTGAAAAGTGGCCATTTGTGAATGCTCGTTCATTTGTTCTGGTACTTATTTCTTTAATAGCTTAGGGAGGTCTTCCTTTTCTCTTTTCTTTTTACTTTTTTTATAGGTTGGTTATTGCTTAGGTAGCCTAGGCTAACCTATAGCTGTTCATCTTCATGCCTTTGCTGCTAGGCACTAGGACTACAGGTATAACCCGTTCTGTATATAAGACTTTTGTGTTCTGTTTGAAGCACATGTCCTAAAGATACTGGAATAAGAATGAAGAAGCAAGAAATGATCTCGGCATCATATTCCACTTAGTGGAAGGGAAGAGATTAAAATCTATTATTATATGACCTTGTAACAGTTCAGGCATTCACTTACTGTAAAGAGCTTTTAGTTCAGATTTGACAGTAACTTCTCATGCAGAGTGAGCTCACACACAGGGTGAGGAAGGTCTGAGGAGGCCCTGAATTTCATTTTTTTCCCTTCTTTGTTCTTCACTAGGTCTGGGTTTACTCAGGTTCTCTGGATATGGTTCAGGATTTCAGGTCTCACCTGTCTTCAATATTTGTCTTTTCTGCTGTCCATGCACTGGCCCAAAGGATCATTGGCTTCTTTAAACCTAACTTTGGTGGATGTCTGCTTTGTAGGTGATCCTCTTAACCGGAGTCCCAAGTGCCCATGTAGGGATATGTTTAAAAGGCTGTATCTTCCTTACCTTAGTTACAAGAGTCCCTGCCTTTAGCACTGGGATTAGGCCTCACTGATCTAGGCTCAAAACAAAACAAAACAAAACAAAAACAACAACAACAACAAAAAACAATTTAGGAGACATCTAGCTTTAGGAATGCAAGCAGGTTAGGAAAAACTAGAAAAGATCACTTTGCAAGATTAAAAACAGACCACCTCTACTCTTAACCTGAATCAGTCTTTTCTTCCTGGTTGCTTGTTTTTGTGCATCTGCATCTCAAGGTTGTGACACTTCTTTTCTCTTTATGTACCCTTCAACTTTCTGAGTTAACCTCTGCTGACAAAGAAGCTGGAAAATTATCTCACAGTAGACGCCTTTGAACTGCCTATCACTGACCAGCAGATGGTGCTGTTCCTCTAGTCTTCCTCTACCAACATAGCAAGCCATCACGTCAGAAAAGGGGGAGGGAGATTTAATGTTTCTGGTTTTATGTTGAGATCGTTGATCTACTTGACCTTGGGTTTTGTGCAGGGTGATAGATATAGATCTATTTGCGTTTTTAAACATCTCGACATCGAGTTAGACCAGCACCATTTGTTGAAAATGCTTTCATTTTTTCTTTGTATGGTTTTGGCTTCCTTATAAAAAATCAGGTGTCTGTAGGTGTGTGGGTTTATGTCTGGGTGTTCAATTCGATTCTATTGATCTACCCACGGGGAAAAGCCTTGGAGTCATTGGCACAGGAGACAACTTCCTGAACAGATCACCAAACAGCTCAGGCTGCTCTAAGATCAACAATTAATAAATGGCACCTCATGAAACTGAAAAGGCAAAGGATATCGTCAACAGAACAAGACAGCAGCCCACAGATTGGGAAAAGATCTTCACTAACCTGACATCTGATAAAGGGATAATATCCAATATATTTAAGGAACTCAAGAAATTAAACACCAACAAACCAAATAATTCAATTAAAAGTAGGGTATGGAGCTAAACATAGAATTCTCAATGGAGGAATCTATAATAGCCAAGAAGCACTTAGAGAAATGCTCAGTATTCTTAGCCACGAGAAAAATGCAAATTAAAATGACTCTGAGATTCCATCTTACACCTATTAGAATAGCTTAGATAAAAAACTCAAGTGACAGCACGTGCTGGCAAGGATGTGGAGAAAGGGGAACATTCCTCCACTGCTTGTGGGAGTGCAAACTTCTTTTACCACTTTGGAAATAAATCTGTCAGTTTTTCAGAAAACAGGGTATAACTCTACCTCAAGACCCAGCTTTGCCACTCCTGAGTATATACCCAAGAGATGCCTCCACCACACAGTAAGCATATTTGCTCCACTATGTTCATAGCAGCTCTATTTGTAATAGCCAGAAACTAGAAACAACCAAAGAATGGATAAGGAAACTGGTACATTTTCACAATGGAGTACTACTCAGCTATTAAAAACAAGGAAAGCATGATATTTGCAGGCAAATGGATGGAACTAGAAAATATCATCCTAAGTGAGGTAACCCAGACCCAAGAAGACATACAGGATATGTACTCACTTATAAGCGGATATTAGCCATATAGTACAGGATAACTATACTAAAATTCACACACCCAAAGAAACTAAGAAACATGAAAGACTCAAAGGAGGATGCTCACATCTCACTCAGAAGGGGAAATAGAATAGCCAGCAGAAGTAGTTGAAGACAGGAAACAAGGTAGGTGAGGGAACACTGAGAGGAATGAGGATGGGATCAGATATATGGTGAGTGGGGGGTGAGAGGACAGAGGGCTTTCAGAGAGAGGAGCAACCATGGGCAAGGCACCTCTTAGACAAGCCAGAAACCTGCAGCAGGGTGAGCTCCTGTTGCAGGATATGAGGGTGACTCCAGCTGAAACCCTAGGTGGTGGGGGTCACAGGGAGGGCAGCCTCTAACCAGACAGGACTCCTGGTGGATAGAGGGGGAAACCAACCCATCTACAAAAACTTCTTTCCAGAATTTACCTTGCCTTCAGGATACGCAGGGATTAAAATAGAGCAGATATCAAAGGAATGTGTGTGTAACTGATGCCTGACCCAACTCGAGACCCACTCCAACGGAAAGAGACAACATCTGACACCATTGGTGATGCACTTCTGTGTTTGCAGATGGCATCCTAGCATGGCAGTCCTCTGAGAGGTTCTGCCCAGCAACTGATGGAAACAGAAACTGAGACTCATAGCCAAACATTTGGCTGAGCATCGGAAGCCTTGTAGAAGAGCCGGGGGTGGGGTGGGGAGGGGGAAGATATGGCGACCTGCAGGAGACAGGAGCTCCACAAGAAAACCAACAGTCCCAACTAACTTGGGCCCAGAGGGGCTTGCGGAGACCGAAGCACCAACCAAGGCCCAGGCATGGACTAGACCTTGACCCGCTACACATATATGCCCAATGGATAGCTTAGCCTCCATGTGGGTCTCCTAGAAAAGAGAAAGGGGACGTCTCTGACATGGTCTCAGTTGCATGCCTTTTGGCCATTCCCCCACCCCCCACTGTGTGCCTGCCTTTCTAGGACACTCAAGAAGAGGAAGTACATAGTCCTGATGAGATTCGAAGTGCTGAGATGGGATTGTAGGGTGGGATCTCCCATTTTCTGAGGGGTAGGGGGATGACAGAGGGATGGAGGGGAAGGGCTAAGGGGAGAGGAGGGGGCTGCTATTGAGATATAAAGTGAACAACTAAATAAATTTTTTAAATGAACAAAAGTTTGTTTGTTTTTTTTTAAAGAGAGAGAAATCATTGATGACTTTCTTTAGTTTACTATGGTTGGGCCTGGTCAACTGGTTAAAATACCAAGATAGGTGCCCTCAATAACATACTACCAGTGTGTGTTTTCAAGTGTACATTCTCAGTGATCCCTGTGATACACCAGAGTTAACTTTTTCAGCAGGGTAGGAAATACCCATCAAAAGACAGAAAGACCTCAATTCAAGCTAACAAAGAATATCAAATTGAAGTCAAGCTATAGGAGGGTTTAACTTTAGATTTTGATTCAAAATGTAGATGGGGTCTTGGATCTGTAATTAAACATTTCTGGTCAGGTTTATTTTTTATCTTTGTCTCTCAAAAGCGATTTCTAAACTTTTTGTTGTTACACACATTTTAATATTCTTCAAATGAGATTGTGTAGACATTCAGTGTGTACAGACTGCTTGAAGCTGCCTGGAAACATCTCTTGCCACAAGACTGTCCTTGATGTTGATGAATCTACAGGAACTCCAGACTCCAGGAATTTCATTATAAAAGCTTTTGGAAAGGATAGTTCTAGAGTTTCTGTCAAGTACACTAACTAAATTAGTGGCTAGCAATTGTTACACATTATGATACCATACTACATTGTCCTTTGGGTAAATCATAGAATCATGAAGGTATCCATCTCCAGTTATAAAATGCTATATTTCATACTTTTGTCTGAGACTAAAATCTTTCACAAGTATTAATGTCTCTCAACATAGGGTGAGTGTGATGGCCAAACTGTACTGTAAGCCTCACGGATATGGATGCAATGTTGGTCTCCTTTGAGATATATGAGTCAGTATCTAAAAGGGGCAGCCCTGGCCTAGATTTATTATCTGCAGACTACAGAAAATGGTGGTGTCATCTCATGATCCATTCCATGCATCCTCATCCTCTGTACTTGATGTGGTTGTATGAAATTAAAAATAAGTAAGTCTAGACAGGGAGTGTTGGAAGGAACAGGAATAGGCCACATGGGGAGGTTGTGAAGCAACAGTGAGGTTATACTTCTGCACCATGTCCTGGTTACTTTATTGATCTTTTTATTTTGAATTATGTATGCTTATTTATGTATGATATAACAGTAAAATAATTTGTTTCAAAGAACTCTGAGCCAGGTATGCTGGTTAAAATCTGTTATGCCAGTACTTGGGAGAGACAAGAGGATCAAAAAAATTTTTTTAAGATTTATTTATTTATTTGTTATGTACACCTCGAGGCCAGAAGAGGGCATCACATCACATTATTGATGGTTATGAGCCACCACGTGGTTGCCGGGAATTGAACTCAGGACCTCTGGAAGAGTAATCAATGCTCTTAACTGCTGATCCATCTCTCCAGCCTCAAGGATCAAAAATTTGAGGCCAACCTAGTCTATATAAAATTTGTGGCCAGAACTACAAAAGATGTTATACAGAATAGTATCCAACAGATCTAGCACATTAACACTAATTACTCAGTATTCATTGCTTACACATTCATAAACCCTGTTCTGGATAGTTTTATGTCAACTTGATACAAGCTAAAGTCATATGAGAAGAGGGAACCAAAGTTAAGAAAATTCCTCCATCTGATCAGCTCATAGGCAAGCCTGTAAGCCATTTTCTTAATCAGTGATTGATTGAGGAGAGCCCAGGCCACTGTGGGTGGTGCCATCACTGGGCTGTTGGTCCTGGGTTCAATAAGAAAGCAGGCTGAGCGACTCATGAGGAGCAAACCAGTAAGTAGTACACCTCCATGGTCTCCGCATCAGTTCCTGTTCTGTTGGGATTTCGGTGCTGACTTCCTTTGATGATGAACAGAAATATGGAAGTAAAAGTCAAGTAAATCCCTTTCTTAAACTTGCCGTTTGGTCATGGTGTTTCAATGCACAATAGAAACCCCAGTGAAGACAAGTTGGTACTAGATTGTGGGATATTGTAGTGACAGACCTGGCCATGCTGTTTTGGGGGAGGATTGTGGAAGGATTTTGGAATTCATGCAGGAAAGCCATTGGTGAGTTGTCTGTACGAGCTTGGAAGGGAAAAACATTGCACACAATGCCAACAATGGAGGCCTGGCTTGTGAAGTTTCAGGGGGAAGTTTTAAAGATGCTGTTGAGGCCATTTGTTATTTTGAACTAAGATTTTGTGGTTCTAGTAGCTGGGGCCGAAGAAAAAGCTGTGGTTAACAAAATACCAGAACTACTAACGTGAAACTTGTGCTATTCTAGAGTATTCCATGCTGGTCAGCTGGAGTGAGAAATTAGTGGTGAAGAAGAAGAGACCAACGTCTTTGAGGCAAAATCTTCTGGCAAGTGTTTCCTCAGAGCCAGCACACAGAAGCCATGTTCCAAAGGTAGCCAAGGTTACCTCATGCTGGCAGCCAAATTTGGGAGCTTAAGAATTAGCTGTGGTTTTGAAAGCATGGAGGAGTCATAAAGAGTATCTGAGGCTTGGTACTGTGAGAGGCCACTGATGAAGGTACAGGTTCATTGGCAGTTGAAGTTACAGGATGGGAAAAGTCATGCAGAGAAATCGAGGCTTGGGATCATGAAGAGAGTTCATGCAAGACTGTTGGTGAAACTACATCCCAGTTGTAGCAGAAGCCTCCAGCAATTTGGAGATGACAGTGCCATAGGATGACCACCAAGAACAGCAGCAGCTGTGGCATGGAGGCAGCCAGAGCCTAGAAGACAAGCTGTGTGTGCTGTAGATGACAGAGCTAGAGAAGTGACCCAAGCCCCTTGGAGGAGTGGAAAAGATCATGAGTGACTTCCAGACAATGGTCGTTGAGCTATTTACATATTTGGAGTTTGGTTTTGCTTTGAATTGCTCATGACTGTGCCTGGTTCTTCCCTCTTGAAATAAGAAAGTATTTATTTTTTTATTTTACAAAAGCCTACAGTTTAAAAAATACTTTAAAATTTAAAGTTTTTGGATTAAAAAAAAGACTGGCTATTTTTTTTATTTATTTTTTTAAATTAATTTATTCTTGTTACATCTCTATGGTTATCCCATCCCTTGTATCCTCCCATTCTCCCCTCCCTCCCATTTTCCCCTTATTCCCCTCCCCTATGACTGTTCCTCAGAGGGATTACCTCCCTCTGTATATGCTCATAGGGTATCAAGTCTCTTCTCAGTGACCTGCTGAAAGACTGGCTATTTTAAAGAGACTGAATTTTAATGTGCTTGAATTTGTAAGGGCTGTGGAAGTTTTAAAGTTATTAATATTTTTAATGTGATCATTTGGAGAGTATGAGAAAAGTTATGACTTAACAATGTTGTGCTTGTGTGTCAATTTGACAAGGCAACAATTGTGCTGGATACTTTTATGTCAACTTGGCAGTTAAAATTATGAGAGGTGGAAACTTCCATTAAGAAAATCCTTCTAAGCTGAGTGCAGTGACACACACCTGTAATCCTAGCACTTGGGGAGGCACAGGCAGGTTGATCTCTGTGAGTTTGAGGCCAGCCTGGTCTACAAGGTGAGTCTGGGACAGTAAGGCTACACAGAGAAACTGTCTCGAAACAAATAAGCAAACAAACAAAAAAGAAGGAAAAAAAGAAAATTCCTTTATCAAATAAGGTCACAGACAAGCCTGTAAGTCCTTTTCTTAACTAGCGATGGATGGGAAATAGTCTAGCCCTTTTTGGTGATGCCATCCTTGAGCTGGTAGTCCTGAGTTCCATAAGAAAGCAGGCTGAGCAAGCCGTGATGAGCAAGCCAGTATCCTTCCTGGGCATGTGTATCAGCTCTTGCCTCCACATCCTTGCCCTATGCTGAGTTCCTGTAGTTACTTCTTATGATGGTGAACCACTGGAAGTGTAAACCAAGTAAATTATTTTCTCGCCAACTTGTTTTTTTTATCATGGAGTTTCATTGCTCCAATAGAAACCCTAAGGTAGACACTCTTAGTTCTTTTAGTTAAATGAATTGAAATTTAGATATTATCCACATTTGAACTAAGGGTATTTACATCTTTATATTGTCAGAAACTACAAAGTCTGAAGCGTCATTAGTTTTGTTATTGCTGGTGTTTATCTTGGTGTCACTTGTAAGTCTGCTCTTTTATGTTCTCAAGCCACTCATAGGAATGACTTTTGGACTTCTTAATCCTAGATGTGCTCATGATGCAAGAATCTGACTCCAGTCAGCATCAAACCTCTACCCAGACCTAGCCAAGGGACAGGACACTCTCCACAGTTAAGTGGAGACTGGGGACTGACTTTCACACGAACTCTGGTGCCCCATATTTAGCTATGTCCCCTTGATGGGGAGGAAGGATAGCAGACTACCATGAAGAAACTTGATACCCTAGCATCATATTCAAGGGGAGGAGGTCCCCTTCAGTCACAGTCATAGGGAAAGGGAATGGAGTGAAAGTGGGAGAGAGGGAGGAATGAGAGGATGCACAAGATGGGATAGCAATTCAGATGTAATGTGAATGATTTTATTTTTCGCAATAGAAAAAAGAATCTGACTCCTTCCTGGTTTTTTTAAAAGTATTTGTAGCTAAACTTTTATACACTGATACACATGACATTATTAAAAATTAGTTTTCTCTTTTATATTGCAGCTACAACATTATACAGAGATGAAATTGTGTGAATCGGGTTGTTATCTATAAATTTAGAATCCAGGCTTTGGACCTGAAGTAGGTGGAAAACCTCTGACCCAGGGAATAAATGCCCTGCTGCACAGGTGTCCAGAGAAAGTATACAGAAAGAGCAAACAGACCTGCTAAGTCCTAACTTCTAGACTTTCTTGAATGCCAAAGAGAAATTTAAAAAAATAAATAAAGAGAGTTTCAGTTCCCAGATGAATTAGCCATTGAAGGTCCCAGGGAGAAGATGACTTTAAAGAAAAAGCCTGTACTAAGTGTGGAGAAAATCACATGGAAATCCCGAAAAGAATGCTTTCACTTGTGCAAAGCCCCTGAGGTGGGGGCATTCCTGAGATCCTGAGAAATTTCAAGGGGACGTAGTTTTCTTAGACCAAGAGGGAATTGCAGAGATTATATTACAGTAACTCGTATATAATAATCTGTAATATAGTTAGCTCCTGCCTACCATCTTCCTGATCATAGCTGATGACCTGCAAACAATTGTTTATGTGATTAATATCTAAAGTAGAAGAAAAAACAAAGTGATTCTTTTTTCACACGAAGGAACACTTTGTGTCATGATAAAGCAGATTGACCAAAAACTATGGCAATAATTGGATGCTATGGTCAAACCCATTAGTCTCAGTTACTCCAGTGGACAAAATAAAAGAGAGACCATCTTATAAGACAAAATAAAATAAAATAAAACAAAACACCTATCACAAAAGTAAGCACTTAATTCTTAAAAGTATTTATTGAGTGTTAGTGAAATGGCCTTGTAGGTAAAGGTGCTTGACTCTATACCTGATTCCCTGCGCTAGAGTCCAGGGACCTCCTGACAGAAGGAGAGAACATTCTTCAGAAACTTATCCTCTGACCTGCTATGGCTCATGGACAATCTCTCTCACATATAAATAAATAAGTGTAAAAAATGTTGAGACATATTTTCATGCTAATTTTTCTGGTAGGATGTAAGGACACATTTTTTACAGCTTTAAAACTAGTAGTAAGCACTTCATTAATGTTCACTTTATACAACATTTTAGACTCCTGTGGATCTCTCATCAGCACCGCCTGTGTTCTGGAGTTTAGGAGTCCATGTGATACCTTCCTAAGAATGGTCCTACCCTACTGACCTGCCCTATAAATGTCCTCCTTCTGATCAATGTGCCAAACATGTAAACATTTCCTATTCACTACTTCAATCATCATAAAAATGGCCCCACCTTACGGAAGGCCATAAGGCCGCCGGCTCCACCACTTCCTCACACACCCTCTTCTGCTCCATTCTCCTCACGCACGGTTGGTATTTATACTTTGGGAAGAAATTTCCATCAGAATTGCAGAAACCAAAGACATTCATGTTTTCCTATTGTCATACTTTAGGTAGAAGCGAGGTGGCTTTTGCCAGGAGTGAGAGACTGTTAAGAGCCACGAGGACAAGTAACAGATCAGGTATAGGTGTAGCAGTTAAAAGTTAGTGTTTAAACACTCTCTTCCTGGCATTTCTGCTGGCATGAGGTTCCATTCAGGTACCAGAAGACATTTCTGTTATTTACCCTGGGGTTTTGGTGAGGATCCAGAGGTTCTGTTTCCATAACTGCTTCCACCCTCTGAAGAAGCCATTTCAGCCTCTCTCTGGTCAGCAGAGGCAATGCAACCTGAAACACACAGCACAAAGAGTAGACCTGTAAGCTTGATGAAGTTGCAGCCCCTCCTAGAGGTCAAGGGCACTGTAGGCGTGGCAGCTTAGAGTGGAGCAGCAGTAAGCTATAGAGTTCTACAGGTGAGAGAAAAGATGACCCCGTATTCAGATATTAAGAAACACTATCATATTATGCCAGCCTCTAAATAAATAAAAAGTTCCTCTTATCAATATGGGTCATTCAAGAAATCATTATACATACTGAGCACATAGTATGTTGTACAACATATTTTGGTTGTACATATGGATCTTCATATGGACACTAAATACATCTACTAAGAAAATATGGAATAAGCTTAGGCCATTATTTCATCCCCTGAGTGACAGATTAGAAACATGAGAGCACCGGTGAGGGCTCCTTGGTAACTCTCCTCCTGTGAGGGGTTAGTGAAGTTTTGAAGAAGGGTTTCATAAGTTCTAAACTAGGTGAACTGCAGTGAACATCAGCATCATTTTGGGAGAGTCATTCATACCTTTAGGATTTAGATAACCTAGAACCTGCCCCCAGGTGGGCCAGCTTTCCTAAAGACCATATAGTTTCTGCCATTAAAATTGAGATGTTAGGGAAGAACAATGACTGTCCATCACTTGGACAATGACAGTGCAATGAAGAGGAAATAATCACTCTGGGCAATATAGGTCAGCTTATCAAAGCTGTCTTTGAGTTTATAAATAGACATTTATGTCCCAGGAGTATGGCTTTGTTGTTCCTCACTTGCACTGTATACTTGGAGATGTTTCTTTGGGGTGGAGATCAGAGGGAAATTGTCCTGATGACAGAAAGAATGGCCAAAGTCATCCATATCAACAGGCCATACCGTGCCGCCTCCTAAGCCATTCTCTTTAAGCCACTGGGTCTGTTTAAGGATAGAGAAAAACAAGAGTCATCTCCTCTCTACCTCTTAGATGCAGAACCAGAGCCTCAGCACACTGAAGGAAGTCTTCTTACCTTGACACGGAAGCTCATGACATTGTCATAGTTGTGAAGTTTTCATGAGTGTAGCCTTTTGTTATTTCTGTTGTTGTTAAAGTCCAGCTTTAATCCATGGTGCTGTGAGAAAGCACAACAGGCTAATTCAATTTTCTTTTATCAGTTGAGGTTTGCTTTGTGACAGAGTATATGGTTGAGTTTGTAGAAGTTTCTTTACAGTTCTGAAAAAAAATGTATGTTCTTTTTGTTTGGGTGAAAAGTACTGTAGATATCTATTACATCCATTTGAATAATGACATCTATTAGTTTAATTTTATTTATTTAGTTCTGTCTCAATGATCTGTGCATTGTTTTAAGAGTAGGGTGTTGAAGTTTCTCACTATTGATGTGCAAGGGACAATTTGTGAGTTACACTTTAAATAATTTTTTTTTTAACAAATATGAGGGCCTTTGAATAGAGATTCAGGATTTAAATGTCTGCTTGCTGTATTTTTTTCTTTGATGAGTATGAAGTATCCTTCCCTGTGTCTTTTGATTAATTTTGGTTGAAAGTCTATTTTATTTGAAGCAGAATGTTAAAAACAAAACAGCTCAGCATGGTGGTACAGGCCCTTAATTCCAACATTAATGAGGCTGAGGTTAGGAGATCTCTGTGAATTCAAGGCCAGCCTTATTTACATAGAGGACCACAGGGCAGCCAGGATTACATAGTGAGACCTGTCTCCAAATAAATAAACAAACAACAATAAAAAGAAAACCAGAAAAGCCCTCATGTAATAAGAGGCCACTTAGCTTAGAATTTTTTATTATCTATTGATCTGTGTGAATGTAATTCTTGGTTATGAATTTATGATGTTTTAATACAATCTTCTGAAAAACAAAAAAACAAACAAAAAGAAAGCCTGTTTTATTAGGTATTATGATGGCTACTCAAGCTAATTTCTTTGGTCTCTTTGCTTAGAAAACTTTTTCCCAGCCTTTTACTCTGAGGCAATTTCTTTTTGCTACTGTGGTATGTTTTTTGTATGCAACTAAACATTGGGTCCTGTTTAGCCCTGCATTCTGTTAGCCTGTGTCGGTTTATTGGAGAGTGGAGTCCATTGATGTTGAGACATAATAATGACCAATGATTGTTAGTTCCTTTTACTATGATGTTGGTGATGGTAATGTGCTTGTGTTTGTCTTCTTTTGGTTTTGCTGTTATTTATAGCCTGTGTTTCTTGGTTGTAGTTAACCTCCTTGAATTGGAGCTTTCCTTCTAGTATCTTTGTAAGGCTGGATTTATGCACAGATATTGTTTAAATTTGTTTTTTTCCCATGGAATATCTTGTTTTCTCCATCTATGGTGATTGAAATCTTTTCTGGGTATCTACTTCCTCAATAGGTATAACTACTATTATTTGAAATTCTAAATTCCACACATCTTGGACATTTCCTAGAACAAATGTGAACAGAATGTTGAGAAAGTGGTCCCTGAGTAGGAAAAGGGAAAGAATTTAGATACTGACTATATAAATTACATGTGAATAGTTCTAGGAACAAACATTATTCAAACAGAGCTAATAACTTCCAAAGGATTTTGTTGTTTACCTGCCAATAGAAACATGCTTTTATGCCAGGTATGCAAATTCTGTGAAATAAAACCTGATTTCTGTATCTCAAGAGATGTTTACCAGCTTTGTAATGTGGGGAAAAGGGTATTAATCAAATGCTTACTTTGTGTAAAGGTAGAGTTAGCCTCGTGCTAGGAGGTATGACATTAAAAACATAGTCAGTAGTTGGGAGCTGACAATTTACAAATCAGCCATGTATACTCTGTAGTACATTCTATTTGAGAAAAGCCCTCTGTTTACTAGGGAACAAACATTAGTAGGGACAAAAAAACTGATCAAGGCTGCTGGATCAGTACAGAAGACAACCATGTCCAAGGTCATTTTCATCATGGGTGAGTGTATAATAGATGGCTCAGATAAATAGCCTTCTTCTTACATGTTTTCTTTATTATTTTTATAATGATACTTGTATGTATATGATGTCTGGGCAGACTACTTGCTATTGTATAACCAATTTAGGGAATTTCCTTGGGGAAAGTAGTTTTCACCACTCTCAGTATTCTGTAGTTGACTGCAGTTCATTGTGTAGGGTTGAGACCAGATAAAATCCCCCATTTTCTTATCATTTATATTGGTGTCCTTGTTCATATTTTATTGACATACAGTTGTGTTGATAAGACTTCATTGGTGTGCTTTTCTGACATTTCTAGAAGAGAAAACTGTCACAGAAATCTTCCTGTTCCTCTGGCTCTTCCAATCTTTCTACCCTATCTTCAGCTATTATCCTTGAGCTTTGGGTGCGGGAGTTATATTATAGATGATTCAGTTGAGGCTGCGTAGCACGTAGTCTCTTGTTCTCTGCATTTTGATCAGTGGCCAGCTGTGGTTTTCTTTAATGGTCTCAATCTGTTGCAAGCTCAAAATGCTGCAAGAAAGTTTCCTTAATGGATAAGAACCAAACTTAAATCTGAGAAGGTAGAAGGATAAATATTTAATATGTATTTAGGATTTAATAAAGTGGAAGCTGTAAGTTCTCCTTCAAGACACAGGACTTCAGTAGTTCTGGGTAATTGCCTATGTTTCCAGTGATGATTTTCCTCTGTTCCAGGTTTTTTTCTTTCTTGATGTTTATTTACTTGGTTATGTCTGTAGAATACTTTTGTCTGAGGTGAAGATCAGCAATGCCTGAGGCAGAGCTATCTAAGCAGTTACTAAAAATTATTCCCTAATCATCATATATAGTCTTCCTAAGTTCGTGATGACATACAATGTTAGTCTTTAGAGATGTAATCGTTCAGATACCATGATTTTTATAGATATTTTATGTAATTCCAAAATGTATTAGCTGAACTAAATCTGTGCTTTTTATTTTTTTAATTAATTTATTCGTATTACATCTCGATTGTTAGCCCTTCCCCTGTTTCCTCCCATTCTTTCCTCCCTCCCACTTCCCCTCTTCTCCCCTCCCCTATGTCTGTGATTGAGGGAGCCTCCTCCCCCTATATATGCTCTTAGGATATCGAGTCTCTTCTTGGTAACTTGCTATCCTTCCTCTGAGTGCCGTCAGGCCTCCCCATCCAGGGGGCATTGTCAGAAAAGGGGCACCAGAGTTCATGTGAGAGTCAGATCTCACTCTCCACTCAACGGTGGAGAATATCATGTTTGTCGGCTAGGTCTTGGTAGGGGTTCGAAGTTTACTGCCTATATTCTCCTTGGCTGTGCTTTTTTAAAATATAATGACCATCACAACCTTTTTTGAAACAAAACACTAACTTTAATTTGTAAAACAGTCAGAACAAAAGTGGTCTGCTCAGCTTGATGGTGGTCCAAGCCTATAATTCTAGGACTCACGGTAGCAAAGCAGAAGGAACTCCATGCCGCTGCCTGCTTACACTTCATAGTAGATCCTATCAAAAGAAGATGTACTGTATAAAAGCCAAGGAGAGGCATCTTGAGTCTTACTTCACTGTTCCTCTGGTATTGTCCCAGAAGGCTTTGCAACAGGCCTCCTAATAAGGCTCCAGGAGAATCTAAATTCTCTGCTTTACATGATGTTTTGCATGTTTTAAGACTAAACTCATCTAATCTGTAGGAGGAGAGGCACATTTGAAGGTGTGGTACCTGAGTGGAGTGAATATGTATTTTCAGTCAGTCAGGCTATCTTCTATAGCCTTTACATTTAATAATAATTATTACATAGAAGGTAGGTAGCAGGATTATGACTGTTCTGACTAGTGAAAGAACATGTCGGAGGGTGTATTTGCTAAAAGGATCACTCCTTGGCACAGCTGAAAAGTATTACTAGGGATGTAACAATCTATAATAGATTCTAGAGAACAGCAAGTAAATGTGTGTTCTCTTTCTAGGTCTCAACCTCTTATTGAATGCTCAGCTAGGTAAGTCATTTTGTGCATGTTTTAATATTAACAAATCCTCAAATCTCCGTAAGTTATAATAAACTTATTAAACTATTCTGCTTAATATAGGTGATTATTATACTATATTACAATACTTCTTTTTGGGAAAAAACACATTACCAAGAGATAACTTATAGTAGGAAATGGCATGGGTTTACTTTATGGAGAATTGACTGTTACAGTTACATTGTCACTGCTATCCAGTATGCCGTGACCACTGCAGAGATATCAGCTAAGAACTACCTAGCTCCACATGACAATTGGACCTCTTATTGCTCACCCTTCACAGGCTCTGCCTACCAGCTGATGTGTTACTTTAACACCTGGCCTCAGTATCTGCCAGGTGTGGGAAGTATGAAAACTGCTGACATTGACCCTTGCTTGTGTACTCACCTAATATACTCATTTGCTGGCATTTGGAAAAACAATATCACCATGAGCAAAAAGAAAGACTTGGATGACTACAAAGACTTTAATGACTTAAAGAAGAGGTAAGAGAAAGAGAAGATATGTAATTTGGTACCTGTGATAGTTGCCACGTGTCAATGTTTCCTTAAAGTACAGAATTGGATAGATTTGATTTATTGATACAGGATTGGTAGATTAATAGAGAACAAGTTGCTAAGTCGATGCCTTTTAATTCCACAAAATGGTATATATTTATCATAAAAACATAATTTTTGAAATATTTATGTGTTATGAGATTGTTGTAGAGTTAAATAAAGCATGCATTGTTTTGGACACATATATAAAATGTATTACATTTATTTATGGTGTCTGTAGATGTGTATGTTGAGGTCAGAGGACTACCTTGAGGAGTCAGCTCTCTCCTTTCACCATGTGGGTACTAGAAATTCAAATGGTATCCTCAGGCTTGATGGCAATTACATATACCCACTGAGATATCTTGCCTGCCCTAGAACAATTCTATTTTTAGTAGTACAATCTACTGTTTGCAGTTTCTGAAATGTTATTTTTTATTATGAACTATAAGCACCATGTTACATAAATGTGGTATTTTTAAGTTATGCTTCCTGTATTAGTGAAATTTTGTACTTCTTATATATATTCCTAACCCTCTTTCTCCTGACCGGGCCGTGACAACCACAAGTCTGTGGTCTACATTTGACCAAGTGGCTTTGGTGTTATTTAGGATAATGGAAATACAAAACAAATTATAATGAGTTTCAGTAGTGGGAAAATTGTTTATATGTTTATTGTATCATATCAAGATGAGATTAAATCATAAGACCTGGTCCAATACCACAAATAGTTTCATTTTAAATAGAAGGACATATGGGATTTGAATTTTCTCTTTTCTTTTGCTTTAAAGAAACAACGAGCTGAAAACACTCCTGTCTATTGGTTGCTGGAACTTCGGAGCTGGCCTGTAAGTGCTCTGCAGAGCGACTCTCAGTAATTGACTGTTGAAAACATTCTCACCCAGCATGACTGCTGTCTCCTTACCCTTCACAGTTTTAGACAAGACTATTAAGGTTATCCACTAAGTGATTATGTCACTAAAATAAATTTCTACGCTGGAACTTCAGTACTGTCTAAAAGACACTGGAACAACTAGTGTGTGTATTTCATAAGTTTAAGTGGATGAATATTTTGGTAATCCATCCTCTAAGCTTTAGTTATTTATTTTGTAACAGATGTCTGTTTAAAGTATCTCAGAATACGAAGTCAGAGGAACAACTTTTGGTCTTTATTTCCAAAAGAAAAGAAAAAAAATGAAAATGCACAAACAATAAAACTTCTTGAAGAGCACATGAACTTGGAAACTATTTGAAGACCAAACATGCTATAATATGTTAGCTGTATTCAAAACAATCATATCAATTGCAAAGAAAGTTAGAATCAGTAATAATGAAATAAAAGCAAAGTCTTCAAAGAGCCGACATTATACCAAGATGCCCTCAGACCCAGAGATTTAATTTAATTTGAGGAAAGGTATTTATCAAGGGCTCAGAGAGGCAGATATTAATCAGTAGAACATTTTTATTCTAGTGTGTTCAGATTCCTGAAATGTTATTATGATTTGGGGGTCTCTCTTAGTTTCACCACCATGGTCTCCACTCAGGAGAGCCGCCAGTCTTTCATTACTTCAGTTATCAACCTCCTGAGAGAGTACGGATTTGATGGTCTGAACTTGGCTTGGCAGTACCCAGGCTGTTATGGAAGCCCTCCTAGGGACAAACATCTCTTTATTGTCCTCATGCAGGTAAGGAAACAAGGAGTAATTTTTATTCCTAGTAGACTTGAATTTTTGTGTTTCCAAAGGGAATTATTTTACAATAAAACTAAACACGAATATAAATTTAGAATGTCTTAGCATCACAAAGATTCTTACTTCATTCAACAAGTGTATCTAATCATTTTTACCAGAGTTTTTTTAATATTTATTTATTTTTGTATTATATATGAGTATCTTTTCTGAACGTAGGTGTGCACACCAGGAGAGAGCATCAGATCCCATTGACTACAGACAGTTGTGAGCCAACATTTGGGTGGTAGGAACTAAACTCAAAACCTCCGGAAGATCTGCCAGTGTCTTAACTGCTGATCTGTCCCTTTAGTTCTTGACCACATGAGTTTTAAGACCTATAATTCATTTCATCTTCACATTTTTTTCATTCTTTGATGCAGATACCACAAGTATCACACACATAGTGGGCAATATAACATTCTACCTTAAGACTATATGCTACCAAATACAGTCCTCCTATGCCAGAAATGAAAAACATCATTTTGAATTGTTAACCAATAGGATCTTATAGACCAGTTAAATATTGCAGGCTATTGCCAATACTGTAGATTGCTCTTTACAACTTGATGGTAAAACCCTATTGCTCACATGCCACATACCTGAGTCATACAACATAAAGCAATATGGATGGTACTCATATGGAACATTCATTTCTGCTGGCTAGTACCTACAGTACTTGAAGGTGGAGAAAATTAATCTCACCTAGCTATGAACCATGCAAACTACAATAATGACCTGTCCTCAGGTTACTTCCACTGATGCAATAGTGGCATGAATGTCACAGGAGTAACTGGCATCATTTTTTGATGAATTTAAGACCTGCTTCATGAGAAAGAACCCACAAGTCAGTGAGGCTAAGAACCTGAATAAAGAGGCCATGTTCCCTATGAGGAAACAGACTACCATTATTCCACTTCATGAACATAGTAACAAAGTGACTCCTAATGGCACGTTGCTATACCCACATGTTGGTGAATCACTTAAACGTCATCAGGGAAGCTTCTGTTTATAGTAGAGAGTAATTAACACAGAAACCCACAAATGGAGGGGAAATATTTATTTTAAAAGCCAGAAGTGGTGGATAATTTTGAAATAGAGTTTTCTAGACACAAGGTGATACACATATGGACACATTTATCACAGAGACTGTGACAGCATGCACAAGAGCAAAAAAAGCTCACATCAGAAAATTTTCAGCAGAAAAAAAGGTGAAGTGGCCATGAAACTTCATGCCTGATCAAAGAACAATATGCATTTTATTGATAATGGAAGAGAGAAAATAAATTTTCTTTAATGATGAGACACTGGATATAGCAACCACATTCTAGGGAAGGATCCATGTTAAAGAGCAGTTAGTCCTTTCAATCAGGCCTGTGTTCTTTTTTCCTGCTTAGAGTAAAAGAGTGTATGAATTTGGATTAGTAGAAAGGTGCAGGAGGATTTGGGAGACATTGGGAGAGGGGAATGAATATGTTTAAAACATATTGTGTGAAATTCTTAAAGAATAAATAAAATGTTAAAAAAGTAATTTCAAAATATTTTTGATAAATGATATAATAAATGAATGCAAGGTAAAAAAAATAATATAGTATAGTTACCTAAATGTTCATGGGAAGACGAAAAAGTGCTTCCCCATGTATTATATATTTTTTGTTGCTGTGATAACATACCATAACCAATACAACTTACAGAAGAGTTTGTTTTGCTTTGAAGATCTAGAGAGTTAGACAGCATGGTGACTGGAACAGTATTCCGAGAGCTCACATCTTGAACCACAGCATGAAATAGGGAAGTGGAGAGAGACCTGGCTTTCGATCTCAAAGTCCTCCCTCCTTCCCGTGACTTTCTTCCTTCCTCTAGCCAGGCTGCACCACGTTAACTTCTTCAAACAGATCACTGTGTAGGGGCCTGTTCAAATGTCCAGTACTATGGGGAATATTTCTCACTCACTACACAAAATGCTTTATCTCAGTGATAAAAATAGCCTGGTATTGTTCAATTAAGGATAGATGGAGATTTCACATATGTGTATGAATGAATCTGTAAGAACACGTGAGACTCAAGCTTGTGAGACTGAAGAGGTGACAAGAATCAAGTCATGTGGGAACTGAATATAGGGTTAAGAAACTCGAAATTTTTGATATATTTTATTAATTTATTCATATTACATCTCAGTTGTTATCCCATCCCTTGTATCTTCCCATTCCTCCCTCCTTCCCATTTCCCCTTACTCCCCTCCCCTATGACTGTGACTGAGGGGGACCTCCTCCCCCTGTATATGCTCATAGGGTATCAAGTCTCTGCTTGGTAGCCTGCTATCCTTCCTCTGAGTGCCAACAGGCCTCCCCGTCCAGGGGACGTGGTCAAATATGGGGCACCAGAGTTCATGTGAAAGTCAGTCCCCACTCTCCACTCAACTGTGGAGAATGTTCTGTCCATTGACTAGATCTGGGTAGGGGTTCGAAGTTTACTGCATGTATTGTCCTTAGCTGGTGCCATAGTTTGAGCAGGACCCCTGGGCCCAGATCTGCCCATCATAATGTTACTTGTAGGTTTCTAGGACCCTCTGGATCCTTCTATTTCCCCATTCTCCCTTGCTTCTCTCACCTAGAGTCTCAATAGGAAGTCTTCCCATCTCTTCCACTTTCTTGGTAAGTGAAGACATTCATGGGACATATCCCTTGGGCTAGTTTCCAGATATAAGTGAGTATATACCATTTGACTCTTTCTGCTTCTGGGTTAACTCACTCGTATGATCATTTCTAGTTCAATCCATTAGTCCACAAATTTCAGGAATTCCTTGTTTTTAATATCTGAGTAGTATTCCATAGTGTAAATGTACCACAATTTCTTTATCCATTCTTCTACTGAGGGACTCTTAGGCTGTTTCCAGGTTCTGGCTATTCATAATAAGGCTGCTATGAACATAGTTGAGCAAATGTTCTTTTGTGTGCTGGAGCATCTTCTGGCTATGATCTAAGGAGTGGAATAGCTGGGTCTTGAGGAAGTCCTAATCCCAGTTTTCTGATATAGCACCAGATGTATTTCCAAAGTTGTTGTAGTAATTTGCATTCCCACTAACAATGAAGGAGTGTTCCTTTCTCTTCACATCCTCTCAAGACAGATTCTTTTTCTTAATCAGTCCAAACAACAGATTATCACCTAGGTTCTGAATAAGTTCACTATTAATCAGTCACTACAGGAAAAAACACAGCTTACTTTTATTCCTCTGCTGTCTCTTCTTTTTTTATTACTTCTTTGAGAAGTTCATAAAATGTGTTTTGATCACATTTGTTCCTTCTCCAACTCCTTCAAGATTCCATTTCTACAAAACTAATTTTGTGTCCTATTTTTTAAAAAATTTCATCTAGTCCAATTTGTGATGCCCACATGATCTTGGATATGTGGCCTTCTACTGAATCATGATCAATCTATTAGTGTCTATACTGTTAAGAAAAACTGACTGTCCCTATCACAGCAGCTACCGGTTGCCAATAGCTTTTTAATTAGGAGTGTGACCTTGTGTCTAGGTCCTCTCTCTTAGCCAGAAATTTATCTGGCTTGTGCTTGTACAGGTCTAATGCATATTGGCACAATCCCTGTGAATTCATATATGAATTTGCACTTTTGTCTCTAGAAAACAGTTTCCCTGTGGTCATCAACCATCTCTAGTTTATATACTTTTTCTGACTGTTTTGCTGAAAAAAAAAAATCAATAAGTCTTTGGAAGAGGGGGCTGTGATGACCAATTTAGTGTTAAACATTCCATAGCAGTGCTTCCTTGCACCTTGGCCTATTGTGGGGTTTTGTGTTAATCTATTTGCTATAAATAGGAACTTCTCTAATAAGAGCTGAGAGAGGCATTAATGTATGGCTACAGTGACTCATCATTTGTAGTTGGTTTTATCTATGTCCACTTGGTGGAATAATAGTAGACTCTTCCCTAGGGCCTATGACCTATGTAGCCATAAGTTCTTTGCCTTGATAATAATGCAGATGTGGGTCTTATTTTGTGTAGTGGGCCCTAAATACAATTAGAAAGTGTACCAGGGGGCATGTGTTGCTAATCCTGTTATTTCTGTAAGTCTTAGCATTCACAGCTGGGTGGGTAAGAGTGATAATTGCTTTTCTACTCAGTAGTATTTACAGCACCTTCTAGCAGCACAAAAACTAGAGAGTAGGAACTTACAGGTGAGTGCCAGCTGGATTCTTCATGTTTAATGACTTAATCGTTTAGTGTCTTCCCCAATAAGATCTTACCAATAATGTTGGGAGGACAGCCAATCTATGGGAATTCACTAGCCAACAACCCCCAAAGAGATAATTCATTTTTGACATTTTGCTTTTAATTTGTTATTTTGTTGCATCTATTAAAGGAATTGTTGTCTTCCCTATAGGGTAACTACATTTTAACTATTTTATATGTGTGCGTGTATATATATATAATGCCACTTCTAGAGTGGCAACTTATTTTTTTGTTGAACAGTTTTAATTATAAAAAACAATATCTGGACTTTAAGCCCAAACATGCCTCTTGTATATTTATAATTTCCAGACACATATTCTATGTTCTTGTCATTGACACAATGGAAAATAAAACCATGCATTATGCAATATATTCGTTCAGTATTTAAAGACACTAAAACACCTTACTTATAATGCTTCTTATAGTTAAACATCCTAATCACTTTTATTGCTATCTACATGGCACTTTTCTGAGGCATTCTTTTGAAATAACTTCTGGTACTACTAAGTAATGTTATAGTAAGAGTAAAACACAATATTCTAAGTAATATTGAAATCACAGAAAATATCAAGGAATTCTCATCTGGTATTGAAAGTGACCTGTCTTCCAGCTGTGTTCTCGTCTCCATTCCATTGGAAGGATTATCAGTCTCATAAAAAGTCATCTATTGAACAAATGGAAGGAAATTCCTACACAACTGAAATATCCAGTATATTAAACAAGTGTAGTTCCATACCATGATGATACAGGGATGTACTGATGGACATCTGGATGACTACTTTCTGTGTAACTTTGGGAAAATCCATGTTAATTAGGCATATATTAAGTTTATTGCGATTATCTACCCCAAGGACTTTATTGAGATGTTGACATACTAAAGTAAGATAAAATATGTAAAAGTACTCTAGCAATTATTTTGTTTAAGGAACTAAATTAATTCCAAACATATATAGTCTTATACCTTATTATTCTGTAGGAAATACATAAAGCATTTGAGAAGGAGGTGAGCAAAAACAAACAGCCCAGGCTGCTGGTGACTGCTGCAGTGGCTGGTGTTATCTCCACAATCCAGTCTGGCTATGAGATACTGCAACTGTCACAGTGAGTGATGTACCTTGTCTGTCCTGAACTATTATAGTATGAGTAGAGTTTTCTCATCTTTGGGAGATATGGCTGCTCTAAGTCTTTGTTTCTAGGTCATCTTTGGCTGGCATAGGTGTGCGAAATAGTCATAAGAAATGATTTTAAGTACATTCCCCTTACCCAGGTCCTTGGATTACATTCAAGTCATGACCTATGACCTCCATGGATCTTGGGATGGCTACACTGGAGAAAACAGTCCCCTCTACAAATCTCCAACTGAAACTGGCATTAAGGCCTTCCACAACATAGTAAGATACTGTACAGACAAGTAAACACAGATCATGTAGATTTAGGCACAAAATCAAGAAAATTAGTGCAAATGTCATTAGCTTAATTCACCAATCATGTCACATTAATTATAAATTCATATTTTCCATAATGTCTATTAAGAAACTACCTAATCATTTTAACCAATTTAACCTCTAAATTTGACCATTAGAGTAAAAAGCCAGCATAATTAATCATAAGTGGTCAGTGACTAGTGCCCTATAGCTAATTTTTACAACTGCAGAAATCCATTATGGATAAGTGGAAGAGCAGAGGGGCAGCACCCGAGAAGCTCATTGTTGGATTCCCAGCATATGGACACACCTTCATCTTGAGTGATGCCACTAAAACTGGAATTGGTTCCCCTAGCAATCGTGGTGGCCATCCAGGACTCTACACAAAGAAAACTGGACTCTGGGCCTATTATGAGGTTAGTAGTTGGTTGTACATTGCTCCATGAATTTTATGAGCCTAAATGGAAAACATGCTAATTCTGAATGTTCATTCAGTCTCCTTCTTACACTAATCAGAATGTTATTTCAAGGAAATAATTTTTTATACAATAGTTTCTAAGTAACCAAAAATGATAAGCATTTAATAACACACTGTTCTTTCAATTAATAGACAACAACTCTCTTACATACATTTGTATATTTCTATAAAAATACATACATAAACAAAAAACCCTCAGATTTCCATGGATTCCCAAACCAAACACTAAAATGGTGGACCATCCATGAACATCTGAAAAATAGCTTAAGATGGAGATAAATCTCATTTTTCATCTCTTGCCTAGGACATATAGATCCCTGGATTCAGTCTCCAATATTACAGAAATAAAAATGGGCTCATACTATATCATGACATTTTATGAATATATTTGTAGACATGATGACTTACACCCATTAACTGTCTATTCAAGAGACATAAGCAATAACATCACAATTTCTAAGTGAGTCTAAGATACATAGATTGAGAACTTTCAAACAAAAATGGATTGGGGATGTATCTCAATGGTAAAACCCTTACTTACCATTGGCAAGGCCTTGGGGGTGATCTACAGCATAAAAAATCCACACCCTAATACTACTAATTTGTAAGATTAGATTTCTACAAACCTAATCAATTGGAAAAGTGGGGAAAACCTTGTGGAGATAATAAAAGGAAGGAAAGCAAATATACATACACATTTTTTTCTTACATGAAATTAATATTTAAAGGATCTGACATTTTTTACTTTTTAAGATTTGCACATTTTTGGAAAATGGAGCCACTGAGGTCTGGAATTCTGCTCAACAAGTACCCTATGCCTACCATGGCAATGAGTGGGTTGGCTATGACAATATCAAGAGCTTTCATATCAAGGTAAGGTCAGTGCCTTGGATGTGCGAGGCCCTGACTCTGAGTCCCAGGAAAACAAGTAACCCTTGATATTCTTTTTTTCTTATTCAGGCTCAGTGGATTAAGAGAAATGACTTTGGAGGTGCTATGATCTGGGCTATTGATATGGATGACTACACTGGCACTTTCTGTGATCAGGGCAGGTTCCCCCTGACCTCCTCCTTGAAGAAAGCCCTCAAAGTGCACAGTGAAAGTAAGTGATAGTAAGAGCATGCCTCAGTTATGTAAGTGTTCTTTCACCAACTCAAAGGAATCCTTGACATACCATGCTCTTTTCCAGTGAGATCTTCCTATTTCTTTGTTAGCCATCATGCAAGGAATTTTTTATTTTATGGGAAATCAGGACTTTTTAATTTTTTTCTTTCTTATTTGTTTCTAGATCAGCTAAGGCATCCTGGGAAGATTTACTAGTAAGCCCTAACCAATAATCTCATAAATCTAATTTATTATCCATAGGGATTACTAATACCTATATTTATTCCAGATTTTTTTCTTAAAGTGCATTTGTTTGTTACTTATATCCACATCATCCAAATGGTTTTATATATACTGGGTGTCAAAGAATATTTCTTCACTGACTTATATAAAGAATGTCTTAGTTAGGGTTACTATAGCTGTGATGAGACACCATGACTAAAAGCACCTTGGAAAGGAAAGGGTTTGGTTGAGCCTTCCACGTCATTGTTCATTTGTAGAAGTTAGGGCAGGAACTCTTGAAGGACAAGAATCTGGAGGCAAGAACTGGTTCAGAGGCCATAGGGAGGTGCTGCTTACTGGCTTGCTGCCCATTGCTTTCTCAGCCTGTTTTTACAGAACCTAGGACCACCATCCCAGGGACTACACACAATGGCTTTGGCCTTCTCCTAATCAATCAGTAATTAAGAAACTGCTCTATAGGCTTTCCTCTATCTCAATGTTATCCAAGATTTTTCTTAATTGAGGTTCCTTCCTCTCAGATGACTTTAGCTTTTGTGAAGTTGACATAAAAACTATCCAACAAGAAAGGTTCCCTTTTAAAATTGTAAGCTAGGCAGGCTTGAGACAAAATCTGATTGTAATTACAGTTCTTACTTACCTTAATGACCCTTGAGTTAATTGTACCACACTCAGGCCACTTCCTCCACTCCTGCCCAGTTCTTCTCATGTCGAAGAGCAGTCAGCCTCCTCACATAAACTCATTGATCTGCTTTTCATGTTGTATGTTTTAGATTGTGAAGTAACTGCTATTCCAGCCAATGGGACTGACAGCAGGAACAGCAGCTCTGGGGCATTGGAATCTGCATTTCTACTCAGTAGCAAATAACAGAAGTACCATCTGGTGCTGCTTGAATGGAAACACATTCCAGGACTGCCAGGGAGAATCTGTCTTCAAGAGCAACCAGCACTGCTGAGCTAGACACGAACACTATCTACTACCTTTCTCCAGGGCTCTGAGCAATCTCTCTTGCCATTTTCTAGGACCATTTTACTTGTACCTAAGGTAGTAAAATAAAATCAGCAGTCAGAACATGAATGTCTTCAATTATTTTTTAATTCAATGCATACTTATATTTGTTTATTTGTTTTAAATAATATTTTATTTTCTTTGTTAATTACACAGACCTGCAAATTCATTTGATCTTATCCATTCCACATTACTCTCCCTCTTTCTCTTTGAGACCTACTGATCTACCTCACAGCTAAAGGCCTGCCAGTTCTGTGCCTTTACCCAGGGGCAGACTTGGAAACTATGGCCTGGATCTGGGGCCATGGCCTTGAAATAGTTAAAATTTATGTTCCTGGGAAGGCCCCCTAAGTGGTCCTTCTTTTTCTTTTTGGTGTACGGCTCTAAAGCAGTTGTGTCTGAGGTATCCTGTGCTCTTTTTGTCAACATTGTATGATTTAGCTCTCTATTGATCTTGACCCATTCTCCTCTACAAAAAAGTGTAAATAATGCTGAACTTCTATTCAACCTTGCTTGGCATAAGCCATAAGTATATGCAAGACCTCTTAGTCCTAGATTTTGCTTTTGTGTTCTTTATTTTGCATCCTTGGTCTTTCTCCTCCCTTAAGAACCCAACATGTTTTTCCCTAGTGAAATCTAGTTAAGTGGTGCCCAAAGTGGGGCTCAAGTGGAGGAGAAAATATAGAAAGTAATTATGACCATGATAAATATAGAAAGAGTGAGACTTAAGGACCATCTGTCAGAAAGAAAGTGGTGGAACAACTGGAAGTAATACGTGGGACAGCTGGATTATAAAGAACATATTTCCCCCTTCAAGCACCTTGTTTGTTCC
>CAJRSG010013381.1:369003-418305 GCA_907169655.1 Acomys percivali
CCCTTAGTCTCCTAAGGAAGGTTCTATAATTTAAGGATGTGGGAACATGTATTTGAAAGTGTAAAGACAAACTATCACCTACAAGGACCAAATGGGTTTCCTACTGATGGATTTGTGCTGTAGAATTTTATCAGGGATTGCTTTGACCACTGAATTTTATTTCCCCACACCAATACATCCAAACAGTATACTCCAAAGGAGACAACGGGCAAACAATTAAAAAAATAGAGACAAAACCTCTGAAGATGAGGAAGCAGCTTCAGTTCTTAATTTGTTTTCACTTCATGATACCTCAGAAGAAAAAGAAGGGGAAGTTTCATTTTTTGATGATGCAGTTAGAAAATCACCTAAAATGGTTTCTATTATCTGACTGATCCAAGTGCTCCTTCTCTGTCATATTATATGGGATTATTAAGTCTCTTGTCAAAACCTCCCACTCTTTCCCCCTTGTTTATTAAATATTTTTTATTTTTATATGTACATTTATATTATTATACATATATACAATAAACTACCTACAGAAAGAAGAACTATGAAACAGTCAAGAATTATGTAAATGTTACCATCATAGTGTTTTGGCTATTTGTATTTGGCAGCCTTGAAGAAAATATCTGTCCTATCTTGGTGCATCTAAAATTCTAAATGTAAATCAATATCTATCATATCTCATCATGAGCAACTTAAAACATCTATCTAAACCCAAAAGAATCTTAACTCCTAAACATCAAAGCTTAATTGTAAAACTAAACTATCTGATCTTCTATCTAAAAATGGACAAGCTTTGATGCAGGCCAAACTCTACCAAGACAGAGTAAGCAAGTCCTCAATAGTTCCTTCCTCACAAATATATCTGTCAGATATATTGGGCCAGAAGGCTGAAGATGATGCTCCAACGTTATAGAGAGTTTTGGGTGGCTGTTCATGCAGGAAACTGTCTCTGTCGTCTTTTCATTTTGAGAAGCTGCTAATCTGCACTCCCTGTATACTCAGGTAATTAATTTTATTCCTTCTCAAACCTCCCACTCTTAATGTCTCGAAGTTGAATGAGTCTGAGCCCCTTGTTAAAGTATTTTGGGTAGAACAGCCTGCTTCTTTTCTGGATTGTTTCTACTACAGCACAGGATTTTGCAGGCAAATGGAGTTAATAGAAAAAACATTCAACAAACTCCAGCACAGATCACCTGACCAGCCAATGCCTTGTGGCACAGCAGACCCAGAAAGCACTCACAGTGAGCCAGTCTCTGTTGCTGGCCTCTTGAAGGAGCTGTATTGAGAGACCAAATAGTGGTGACCACAGTAGATTAGTCCAGTAAAAAAATGCCTGCCAGCAGTAGAGGATGAGTTGGGGGTAGGACACTGATCTGGACAATTTCATAAAACAAAATTACTAAAGGTTGAATGTCTTTCCTACCTTTGGGCCTCATTTATATTTTAACTCCTTCCATTACTGAAGTTTTGTATACTAGCTCAAACTTCTAAACATTATTTCTAAGCTCTCTCAGAAGCTAACTGGGCTGATAAGCTCACTATATATTAAAGAAGAGCAGATACTGCTGCCAAATTACCCTGTGTTGTTTAAACCAAAACGCTTACTCTAGAATGTGGATTTTGGACTTTGCATTGAGACTCAACATGTCTTTCAAGCTCATGTCATACAACAGACTGGATCTCTGACTCTGTGATTAAAAAAAAAAGAACAAAACACCTTAAAATATAAATGATGAAATAAAAGTTAGCGTCCTAGCTCTTTGGCAGGAAGATGCTGACATTTAACACCCCCCCCCCTTCTCAGATTGATCTGGTAACATTCCCTCTGGAGTGTTAATTACGTTATTTATCAACTTCTCTTCTCCTCTTCTTCATCTCTAAGAAGAAGGTACTTCGAGCGGATGAACAACTACACCATGGCCATTCTTTTTGTTTGGACACACAGCGTGTGTTAGCCCTTCATATATATTATTGACTAGGAGTCCTTCTATTCAAGACAGTGAAGAGGATTTCAAAATTACCTGTATCAATTTCCTCTATAATTATGTAAATTCTCTGTTCATTAGAGCCCTATTTTGCTTTGGCAGACTTTCTTTGTAATGGTTCCTTTATACCTTAAGGGTACATAGTATGGTGACTTTTGGCAATGGGTATTCTTTGAACTGTATCAAGCATTTACTAGAGAGCAGAGATTTTTTTTTTTAGGTCAGATTTTAAATAGCATTTCTGCAGTAGCTTGAGTTTTTGATCTTAGCAATTTTGATGGATGTAAGATGGACTCTCAGAGTTGTTTTGATTTGTATTTCCCTGATGACTAGGGGTGCTGAGCATTTCTTTAAGTGTTTCTCAGCCATTAGATATTCCTCTGTTGAGAATTCTGTTTAGTTCTTTACTCCATCTTTAAATTGGATTATTTGCTTTGGTGGTATTTAATTTCTTGAGTTCTTTAAAAATTTTGGATATTATCCTTCATTCAGATATAAGGTTGGTGAAGATCTTTTCCCAGTTTGTAGGCTTTCATTTTGTTCTGTTGATAGGGTCTTTGCCTTATAAGAGATTTTCAGTTTTGTGAGGTCCCAGGTATTAATTGTTGATGTTAGAGCCTGAGCTGTTGGTATCCTGTTTAGGGAATTGTCTCCTGTGCCAATGAGTTCAAGGTTCTTCCTCACTTACTCATCTAATAGATTTAGTGTGTCTGGTTTTATGTTGAGGTCTTTGATCCATGTGGACGTTAGTTTTGTGCAAGGTGATAAATAATGGTCTATTTCCATTTTTCTACAATGCATATCCAGTTAGACCAGCACAATCAAGTGTCCGTGGGTATGTAGGTTAATTTCTGGGTCTTCAATTCAATTCCATTGATCCTCCTTACTTTTTCAATGCCAGCACCATGCAGTTTTTATTACTGTTGCTCTATAGTACAGCTTGAGATCAGGAATGTAGATATCTCCACAAGATCTTTTATTGTACAGGATTGGCTTAGCTATTCTGGGTTTTTTGTTTTTCCATATGAAGTTGAGAATTGTCCTTTCAAGGTCTGTAAAGAACTGTGGTGGCATTTTGATGGTATTGAATCTGTAGATTTCTTTTGGTAAGATGGCCATTTTTATTATTTTAATCCTACTGATCCATCAACATGGGAGATCTTTCCATCCTCTAATATATTTTTCAATTTCTATCTTCAGACACTTGAAGTTTTTTTATACAAGTCTTTGACTTGCTTGGTTAGAGTAACAGCAAGATTTTAATGTTTTTGTGGTTATTGTGAAGGGTGTTATTTCCTTAATTTCTTCATAAGTCTTTTTGTCTTTTGTATACAGGAGGTCTACTGATTTTTTAGTTAATTTTGTATCCAGATACTTTGCTGAAGGTGTTTATCAGGTGTAGGAGTTCCTTGGTAGAATTTTTGTGGTCACTAATGTATATTATCATATCATCTGTGCATAGCAATACTTTGATTTCTTCCTTTCCAATGTATCCCTTTGATGTAATTTAGTTGTCTTATTTCTCTAGCTAGGACGTCAAGTAATATCTTCAAGAGATACAGAAGCCTTGGCATGTCCTGTATTTCAGTGTAATTGATTTTTTTATTTTTAATTAATTTATTCAGATTACAACTCAGTTGTTAGCCTATCACTTGTATCCTCCCATTCCTTCCTCCCTCCCACTTTTACCCTATTCCTCTCCCCTAGGTATCTGACAGAGGGGGACCTCCACCCCCACTATATGGTCATAGTCTATCAAGTCTCATCTTGGTAGCCTGCTCATTTTTTCTTTGAGTGCCACCAAGGGGAGGTCATTAAATATGGGGCACCAGAGTTCATGTCAGAGTCAGTCCCTGCTCTCCACCCCAACTGTGGAGAATGTCCTGTCCATTGGCTAGATCTGAGTAGGGGTTCGATGTTTATTACTTGTAATGTCCTTGGTTAGTGCAATAGTTTGAACAGACCACCCTGAGCCCTGATCTACCTATTACAATGTTCTTCTTGTAGGTTTCTAAGATCCTCTGGATCCTTCTATTTCCACATCTCCTATAATTCTCTTACCAAGAGTCACAGTGTGATGTCCTCACATCCATCCCAATCTCCTGGTAAATGAAGAGTTTCATGGGACATGCCTTTTGGGCTAGTGCCCAATTATAAGTGAGTATATACCATGTGAGTCTTTCTGCTTCTGGGTTAACTCACTCATTATGATTATTTCTAGTGTCATTCATTTGTCCACAGATTTCTGAATTTCCTTGTTTCTTATAGCTGAGTAGTATTCCATAGTGTAAATGTACCATAGTTTCTTTATCCATTCTTCAACTGAGGGACATTTAGGCTATTTCCAGGTCCTGGCTATTATGAATAAGGCTGCTATGAACATGGTTGAGCATATGTCCCTATTGTGTGGTGGAGCATTTTCTGGACATATTCCAAGGAGTGGAATAGGTGGGTCTTGAGAAAGTCTTATTCCCAGTTTTCTGAGAAAGCACAAGATAGGTTTCCAAAGTGGTTGTACTAGTTTGCATTCCCACCAGCAATGAAAGAGTGTCCCTCTTTCTCTACATCCTTGCCAGCATGTGGAGTCCCTTGAATTTTTGATCTTAGCCATTCTGATGGGTGTAATATGGAATCTCAGAGTCATTTTGATTTGCATTTCTCTGATGACTAAAGACGTTGAGCATTTCTTGAAGTGTTTCTCAGCCATTTGATATTCCTCTGTTGAGAATTCTCTGTTTAGTTCTTAGCCCCATTTCTTAACTGGATTATTTGTTTTGGTGGTGTTTAATTTCTTGAGTTCTTTATATATTTTGGATATTAGACCTTTGTCAGATGTAGGGTTGGTGAAGATCTTTTTCCAGTCTGTAGGCTGTTGCTTTATTCTGTTGACAGTATCTCTTGCCTTACAGAAGCTTCTCAGCCTCATTTGTTAATTGTTGACCTTAAGGCCTGGGCTGTTGGTGTTCTGTTCAGGAAGTTGTCTCCTGTGCCAATGTGTTCCAGGTTCTTCCCCACTTTTTCTTCTAACTGATTTAGGGTCTGTGGTTTTATGTTGAGGTCTTTTGATCCACTTGGACTTGAGTTTTGTTCATGGTGACAAATATAGGTCTAATTGCGTTTTTCTACATATAGACATCCAGTTAGACCAGCACCATTTGTTGAAGATGCTATTGTTTCCCCCCATTGAATAGATGTGGCTGCTTTGTCAAAAATCAAGTGACCATATGTGTGTGGGTTCATTTCTGGGTCTTCGATTCAATTCTCTTGATCAACCAGACTATTGTTGTGCCAGCACCATGTTGTTTTAATTACTGTTGCTCTATAATACAGCTTGAGATCAGGAATGGAGATTCCTCTGGAGGATCTTTTATTGTATAGGATTGTTTTAGCTATTCTAGGTTTTTTCTTTTTCCATATGAAGTTGATAATTGAACTTTCAATGTCTTTAAAAAATTGTGTAGGTATTTTGATAGGGATTGCATTGAATCTGTAAATTGCTTTTTGTAAGATGGCCATTTTTACTATGTTAATTCTTCCAATCCATGAACAAAGCAAGGGAGATCCTTCCATCTTCTAATATTTTCAATCTCTTTCTCCAGAGATTTGAAGTTTTTTTCTAATAAGTCCTTCACTTGCTTGGTTAGAGTAACTCCTAAATATTTTATATTGTCATGGCTTTCATGAAAGGTGTAGTTTCCTAATTTCTTCCTCTGCATGATTGTCATTTGTATATAGGAAGGCTACAGACTTTTTTTAGTTAATTTTGTATCCAGCCAATTTGCTGAAGGTGTTTATCACCTGTAGGAGTTCTCTCGTGGAATTTTAGGGGTCACTTATGTACACTATATCATTTGCAAATAGGGATAATTTGACTTCCTCCTTTCCCATTTGGATCCCCTTGATCTCCTTTTGTTGTCTTATTGCTCTGACTAGAACTTCCAGATATGGAGAAAGTGGGCAGCCTTGTTTGATCCCCGATTTTAGAGGAATTTCCTTGGGTATCTCTCCATTTAATTTGATTTTGGCTATTGGCTTGCTGTATATAGCCTTTACTATGTTTAGATATTTGCCTTGTATCCCCGATCTCTCCAAAACTTTAAACATGAATGGGTGTTGGATTTTGTCAAATGGTTTCTCTGCGTCTAAGGAGATGATCCTGTAGTTTTTTTCTTTCAGTTTATTTATATGGTGGATTAAATTTATGTATTTCCATATATTAAACCATCCCTGCTTTTAAATTCCTCTCCATGTAGTTTGATGTAGGCCCTTTACTATGCTAATCTTACCAATCCATGAGCATGGGACATCTTTCCACCTTCTGATATCTTCTTCTCAAAGACTTGAAATTCTTGTGATATAGTTCTTTCACTTACTTGGTTAGAGTTACACCAAGATACTTTATATTATTTTTGGCTATTATAAAAGGTGTTGTTTCCCTAACTTCTTTCTCAGCTCATTTGTCATTTGTATAAAGGAGGGCTAGCGATTTTTAAGGTTAATTTTGTATGCAGCCACTTTGCTGAAAGATCTTATCAGCTATAGAACTTCTCTGATAGAAGGTTTAGAGTAACTTAGGTATATTATCATGCTATCTGTAAATAATGATATTTTAATTTCTTCCTTTCCAACCTCTACTTCATTGTTCTCCGTTTGTTTCCTTATTGCTCTAGCTAGAACTTCAAGTACTATATTAAAAAGACATGGACAGAGTGTGCAGCCTATACTTGTCCCTGATTTCAGTGGAATTTCTTTAAGTGTCTCTTCATTTAATTTGATGTTAGCTATCAGTTTGCTATTGCGTTTAAAAGGTTTAGGTTTGAGCATTATATCTTTGATCTCTCAAAGGCTTTTATCATGGAAGGGTGCTAGATTTTGTCAAAGGATTTTTCTGCATCTAATGAGATCGCTGTGCATTTTTTAATGGTTTGTTATATGGTGGGTTACATTGCTGAATTTTCGGTTTTTTGTTTGTTTGTTTGTTTTGGGTTTGGTTTTTGATTTTTCAACACAGGGTTTCTCTGTGTAACAGTCCTGATGTCCTGGACTCACTTTGTAGACCAGACTGGCCTCAAATTGACAGAGATCTACCTGACTCCACATTGATGAATTTTTGCATGTTGATCCATCCCTGCTTCCTTGGGATGAAGTTTACTTGATAATAGTGGATGAAGTATTTGATATGCTCTTGGATTCAGTTTGTGAGTTATTTTGCTGAGTATTTTTGCATCAATATTTATGAGGAAAATTGGTTCGAGACTATCTTTCTTCGTTGAGTCTTTGTGTGGTTTATGTATTAGGGTGACTGTGGCTTCATAAATGAGTTTGGCAAGGTTCTTTATGTTTCTTTTTTGTGGAATAGTTTGAAAAGGACTGGTATTAGCTATTCTTTGAAAGCCTGGTAGAATTCTGCACTAAAACCATCTGGCCCTGGGAATTTTTGGAGGGCGTTGAGAGACTTTTGATTAGTGCTTCTATTTGTTTAGTGTTTATAGAGTATTCAAACTGTTTACCTGATCTTGACGTTCACAAGTGAAATCTATCAAGAAAATTATGAATTTCTTTTAGATTTTGCAATTTTGTGGAATACAGGCTTTTTAAATAAGACCTAATGATTCTTTGGATTTTCTCAGTGTTTGTTCTTATGCTCCCCCTTTTCACTTTTGATTTTGTTAATTTGAATACACCCCCCCCCTGTTTTTTTAGTTAGTTTGGCTAAGATTTTGTCTATCTTCTTGATTTACTCAAGGAAACAGCTCTTGCTTTCATTGATTATTTGTATTGTTCTCTTTGTTTCTCATTTATTAATTTTTAGCCCTGAGTTTGATGATTTCCTGTCATCTACTCTTTATTTGTGTATTGGCTTTTGACTGTTCTATAGCTTTCAGGTGTGCTGTCAAGTTGCTAGTATGAGAGCTCTCCAATTTCCTTTTTTTCTTTAAATAATTTACTCAGATTACATCTCAATTATTATGCCCTCACTGGTATCTTCCCGTTCCTCCCTCTCTCCTTATTTCACCCTATTCCCCTCCCCTAGACATATGACAGAATGGAACCTCCTCCCCCGCTATATGATCACAACCTATCAGGTCTCATCTGGGTAGCCTGCTTACCCTTCCTCTAAGTGCCACCAGACCTCCCTACTAAGGGGAAGTGGTCAAATAGAGAGCATCAGAATTCATGTCAGAGTTGGTCCCCACTCTCCACACAACTGTGGCTAATGCACTGTCCATTGTCTAAATATGAATAGGGGGTCTAGATTTACTGCATGCATTGTCCTTGGTTGGTACAGTAGTTTGAACTGGCCTCCCTGGGTCTAGATCCAGCAGCCTTCACGGTATTCTTGTAGGGTTCCAGGACACTCTGGGTCCTTCTAATTCCCATTTCTTCCATACATTTCTCATGTGGAGTCCCAATAGGAGGTCCCAACATCTGTACCAATCTCCCACTGAGGGAAGACTCTCAGAGGACATTCATGTTGGCCTAGTGTCCAATTATACATGAGTATATACCATGTGTATCTTTCTGGGTCTGGGTTAACTAACTCAGGATGATCATTTCTAGGTCCACCAATATGCCTGCAAATTTCAGGATTTCCTTGTTTTAATAGCTGAGTAGTATTCCATAGTGTAAATGTACCACAGTTTCTTTATCCATTCTTCAGTTGCGGGATATCTAGGTTGTTTGAGGTTCTGGATATTATGAATAAGGATTCTATGAACGTGGTTGAGCATATGCCCGTGTGTGGTAGAGCCTCTTTTGGGCATATTCCAAAAAGTGGAATAGCTGAGTCTTTAGGTATCCCTATTCTTAGTTTTCTGAGAAATTCCCAGATTGATTTCCAAAGTGGTTTTATGAGTTTGCACTCCCACCAGCAATGAAGGAGTGTTCTCCTTCTCTATATCCTCACCAGCATATGCTGTCACTTGAGTTTTTGATCTTAGCCATTCTGATGGGTGTAAGATGGAATATCAGAGTTGTTTTCATTTACATTTCTCTGATGACTAAGGACATTGAGCACTTCTTTAAGCATTTCTCAACCGTTTGATATTCCTCTGTTGAGAATTCTGTTTACTTCTCAGCTCCATTTCTTAATTGGGTTATTTGGTTTGGTGGTGATTAATTTCTTGAGCTCATTATATATTTTGGATATTAGTACTTTGCCAGATGGAGGGTTGGTGAAGATCTTTTCCAAGTCTGTAGGCTGTCTCATTGTCCTGATGACAGTGTCTTCTGCCTTACAGAGACTTCTCAGCCTCATGAGATCCCTTTGTGCCCAACCATCTGGTCAATTTTAGATAAAATTCCAGTCAGCAGTGTTTATGATGATGATTAACTCCAACATAATCTCAGTTTAGTTTGTGTCTTGATAAACTGTCTACTGTTGTGAGGAGAATCTTGAAATCTCACTCTATCAGTATATGATAATCAATATGTGATTAAGGATGAAGTTGAGTTTCTTTTATGAACTTTGGTGTCATTGTGTTTGGTGCACAGACATTAAGAAAGTAATATTCTCTTGAAATTTTTGTGGAGCATATAGTGACCATCTTACTCTGTATTTTGGATATTAGTCCTTTGTCAGATGTAGAGTTGGTGAAAATCTTTTCCCAGTCTGTAAGCTTTCACTTTATTCTGTTGACACTGTCTTCTGCCTTGCAGAAGCTTTTCAGGCTTATAAGGTCCCATTTGTGTTGGAATTGTCCTAAATGGCTTCGACCTCTAGACTTAAAAGCCCAATGTGGAGAGAGCTCAAGGTGGAAGGGTGGAAGTCTCCATTGCATGCTCTTTTTAGAGCTTAAGTAGCCCCTTGGAACGAGGAGGCAGGAATTGTGGGAGCTGGGGGTCCAAGACATCGGGAGAGCACAACTTGTAGAATCACAAAAGCAGGACCATTGGGGGCTCACAGAGAATGAAATTGCAATAACAGAGCCTGCATGTGTCTGTGCTAGGTCTTCTATAAATGTTATGGTTGTTTGTTTGATGTTTATGAGGGATTGGGAGTGGGGATGTCTCTGACCAATTTGTATGCTCTTAGGACTGTTTTCCTCCTACTGGGTTGCCTTGCACTGCCTTGATGTGAAGATTTTGGCCTGGTTTTATTGCATCTTGTGGTATAGGTTGATGTCCTGCTCTTTTCTGGGGGAGAGGGGAAGTTGGTGGAGGACTTGGGGAAGTGTAGGGAGGGAAAGCTGTGGTAGGTATGTATTGTATGAGAAGGAAAGAATTACAAAAACATCTGACTGATGGTCTAAAAAGTAAATGTTATCCAGGCCTAATAAAATGCTGGCATTGTAGCTCTCAGAGCATAAGTTCAACATCAAGCTTGCCACCTACATAGAGTGAGGTAACTATGACCTACATGAGACCTTGGCTCAAAAATAACAACAGAAACATGGAGTGACATCAACATGGTTCTTTATGCTTTGTGAAAGCAGGATTGAGTCCATTATATTACTGATTCTTGGAAACAAATCTCTCTGAAATTTGACAGAAGAGATATATCCACTCCAATTACAACCAGCTAACTTATGGAGAGATGAGCTATATGACCCATGCCAGTTAATGTGGAGAGTTTTAGCTCCCACTAAAAAGTTCATGTTTCCATATTTAGACGATTGAGCATTCTAACAAAAGCCAAGTAGCCACATATAACTTTCCCTTCTGTGTTTATTTCTAAGTAAATAAAATGTGGGAAACAACATTAAGTAGTCATCTAATAGCATTTGTATAAAGATAAGTAAATACAAATTTTGAGAATAATGATTTGTAGTTATGTGCTAAGTAGGTACTAGAGTGCTTGAGCATACGAAAGTCATAATTTACCAGCTTTTGCATTTTATTTCAGCTACAGACAGTGATTTCAAAAGCTAAATACGTCTCTCCTGTGGGCAGGTGTGTTTAGGAAGATTACTAGCATGGAAATACCCAGTAATTGTCACTAAAATTCAATACCCAACATCCTCATGTTATCTTATTCCTCTCTCTGACACCCAACCAGGAAAATTCTTTAGAACCCTATGTTTTCTTAAGAAATCTATAATTCACACACAGCTTTCTTTGTTATGTTCTTCTCAGTAACAAGGTCTGCCCACAGCTGATATTCTATTCCAAGGCCTGGCCTGGGGCCTTCAACCCTGATCATATCAGCACCTGCCTGTGTGCTCACCTAATCAGAACCTTTTTGGAGATTCAGAACAAGATCCTTACCAACTCCTGAAACTGAAATTATCTGACCCTCTACAAGGCATTCATTTGCCCAAAGGCAAGTAAATAACAAAATAATTTAGGCTCAGAATCTTTTTATATTTGAGAACACTTAGGGCAAAACCTTCTTTATAATCCTCCTAGAAGAGGTGGAGGTAATAAGGAGCCTCATAGTTTTCCTGTTTTAGTATAGGGACAACATTAGCATTAAAGAGAATGGGTGAATTACAGGAGGCAGCTCTCAGCTGGTTTACTGCCTAGAGTTTGTACAGAAGAACTATTCTATGTCCTCGTTAAGGGACATGACTTCAGCGCAAAGAATTTTAGAAACATTAAAGGACAATATCCTTGCCCATGTTGTCTAACTACTCACAATGTGGGAGTAGGAATGAAAATGAAGACAAAGCAAGATGAGAGGCTGCACGAGACTTCTCATGGTTCCTCCCTAATGGAAACCTCTAACTTCCCATTGTTCTCATATAACACTGTAGCTCTTGGTTACTTGTTCCTTTGGAAGTAGTCAGCTCAGGGGCTGGTTCAATTCCAGAACCCACATGGCAGCTCAGAACTGTCTATATCTTTACTTCCATGGGATCTGATGCTGTTTTCTGGTGTGCTGGTATACATGCAGACAAAACACCTATACACATAAAGTGAATGAATAAATAAAATTCAAAAATAGCAAAACACTCTCTTGCATATGATGGTTTAAAATTTTGGCATTGGGAGATCCAAGATGGTGGCGAGCAGTGTGGACCGTGTTTGGAGGCTCCAGTGAACAATTTGGGGAATTGTGCAGATTTCTGAGCCAGGAACACCGGGGTCCGGACACCACTATGGCAGGAGTGCTACACGGTTCGGGGGGACCAGGGTGCGGAGGACCTTCATGCCCCTGTGCATGGGAGGAGTGCGGATTTTCTCGGATCAGAGCAGCAGCGGCGACACTAGCGGCACCAGTGGCAGCGACTGAGGTTTGCAGCTCAGAGCCTTCTGGTGGAGGTGGTTAGTGTGGTGGCTGGTAGGAGTTGCTGCGGGAGAGGGGACTCCAGATGGGATTTGGGTAGCGTGGTGCAGTGTGACACAAACTGGACTCTGTGGACAGTTTGGCCCCAGAGTCCCGGGTACAGCTCAGTGCACAGTGCCTTGGAGACACTGGCTCAGCACAGCAAGCAATTCTGCCCAAGGCAACAGCTTAGTACAGCCACTGCTCCCCTGCTGTGATGCAGGCTGGGCGGAGCGCTCAGGTCCACCAGGGGCAGCAGATCACCGCAGCCGCAGTTCACCTGCTGTGATGCAGATTGGGTGGAGCGCTCAGGTCCACCAAAGGCAAAGGCACAATGGAGCCACAGTTCACCTGCTGTGACGCAGGCTGGGCGGAGCGCTCAGGTCCACCGAAGGTGCCAACTCAGTGCAGCCACAGTTTGCCTGCTGTGGTGCAGGCTGAGCGGACAGCTCAGGTCCACCTAGGGCACCAGCTCGGCGCAGCCAGAGTTCACCAGCTGTGATGCAGGCTGGGCAGAGCGCTCAGTTCCACCGGAGGCGCTAACTCACATCAACGAGCAGTTCTGCCCAAGACACTAACTCAGCTTAGTGGGTAGGTTTGGGGCACTGACGCAGGCTGAGGTCAGCACGCAGATTCAGCCCAGAGGCCCTAGCTGGAGTTGACGGGCAGATTAGGCCCAGAGATTCTAGCTGAGCAGTGCGCACAGGCTTGGTGGCCCCAAGACTCTGGCTGGACTATCTACGCAGTATAGGTCCAGAGTCCGGGGCTGAATTCAGCGTGCAGTATGAGTCCATAGTCCCTGGCTGAGCTCGGTGCACAATTCCGCCCCAGAGACTTGGGTGGATCTCGGCGTGCAGTTTAGGGCCAGAGTCCCTAACTGTGCTTGGCAGACAGGTTGGGCCCAGAGACTCTAGTAGAGCTTTTGGCACAGTCCCGGCTCTAAGACTCTGGTTGGACACAGTGTGCAGTTTGAATCCAGAATTCCTGGATGAACTGGGCGGACTGTTCGGGCCTGAGTCAATAACTGACCACAGCATGCACTTTGGCCAAAGCCCCTAGCTGAGCTTGGTGTGAAGTCCCAGCCCAAAAATTCTGGATGGACCCTGGGTGCATTTTGAGCCCAGAATTCCTAGCTGAGGTCGGCAGATGGTTCAGGCCCTGAGATTCTAGCTGAGCTCAGAGGTTGGTTCGGGCCCAGTGTCCCTGGCTGGACTTGGCAGGGAACCCAGAAGACTGTGGATACCATGGCCTGACCCAATGCTCATCCAGAGACCCAGAATGATTGCAGGACCCACGGCACAGGGGAGCTGAAGATCACTGGCTGTGAGAGCCCAAAATGACAGGGCTAACTTCCTGTCATCCACACCAGTGAAGCATCAGAGCTTGCAGCCTACAGAAATTGTGAGAAAACAAGTGAATCTATCATCAGATACCCTACATCCAACTCGGGAAGCTACCCAACAAAATCAAAGACGGCAAGATGTCTAAAGGACAGCGTAAAAGCATACGCAAAAAAAAACCCCCCCAAAAAAACATGGCATCTCCAGTTTCCAGCTATCCCAAAGAAAACAACCCAAAGAGCTCAAATACAATGGAAATACAAGAAAATGACCTCAAATCCTTAATAATGAGCATATTAATGGAGGAAACAAATAAAATTTGTAATCAAATACAGAAATACGAAGCCAAACAGGTGAGAGACATAAAAGAAGCACATAGAGTGGAACTGGAAAAATTTCAGGAAATGCAAATAACCAGATGGAAGAAATACATAAAACGGTTCAAGCTCTGAAGACCTATAAAGAGGCAATGGAAGAAACTCAAGAATATACAAAAAAATCAGATGAAAGAAATAAAAAAAATCAGTTCAAGATCTGAAGACGAAAATGGATTCAATGATAAACTCACAGACAGAAGAAAAACGAGAACGTGAGACCTCAGAGAAGAAGGCGAGCAACACAGAGGTGAGCTTTTCTAACAGAATCCAAGAGACGGAAGAACGAATCTCAGGTCTAGAAGATACAATCACAGATCTTGAAGCAACCATTAAAGAAAATGCCAAATCTGGAAAACTCCTGACACAAAACATCCAAGAAATTAAGGACACCATGAAAAGAAGAAATCTGAGGATAATAGACATTGAAGAAAGAGAAGATATCAGACTCCAAGGCCCAGAAACTATTCTCAACAAAATCATAGAAGAAAATTTCCCCAATCTAAAGAAAGAGATGCCTATAAACATACAAGAGGCCTACAGAACACCAAATAGAATTAACCAGAAAAGGAAAACTGCCCGTCACATAATAATCAAAACACAAAACATACAGAACAAAGAAAAAATATTAAAAGCTGCAAGGGAAAAAGGAAAATAACATTTAATGGCAAACCTATCAGAATTGCACCCAACTTCTCAGCAGAGACCATAAAAGCCAGAAGAGCCTGGACAGAGATCCTGCAAACCCCAAGAGAGTACAGATGCCAGGCCAGACTACTTTACCCAGCAAAACTATCAATAATCATTGATGGAGAAAACAAAATATTCTATGACAAAAACAAATTCAAACAGTACCTATCCACAAATCCAGCTTTACAGAAGGTACTAGAAGGAAAACTCCATCCCAAAGGGTCAAGCTACAACCAAAACTACTCAGGAAATAGGTAACTATACCATGGCAAAAACACAACTACACAAACGCTCGATTGGAAACAACATCAAAATTGAGACTCTTAACAGTCATTGGTCATTAATATCTCTCAACATCAATGGTCTCAATTCTCCAATAAAAAGACACAGACTAACTGAATGGGTGCATACATAAGATCCAACAATCTTCTGCATTCAAGAAACACATCTCACCTATAACGATAGGCATTACCTCAGGGTAAAAGTTTGGAAAAAAATATTCCAAGCAAATGGTCACAAGAAGCAAGCAGGCATAGCCATTTTAATATCGAAAAAAATAGACTTTCAACCAAAATTAATCAAAAGGGATGCATAAGGACACTTCATACTCATCAAAGGTAAAGTCACCCAAGATGACATCACAACTCTGACATCTACGCTCCCAATACAAGGGCACCCACATTTGTAAAAGATCTGTTAAAAAAACTTAAACCTCACATCGATCCCCACACAATAATAGTGGGAGACTTCAACACCCCACTCTCTCTGTGGGATTAGTCATTGAAACAGAAACTAAGCCGAGAAATAACATCATTAACCAATGCCATGGGTCAAATGGATCTAACAGCTATCTATAGAACCTTTCACCCAAACAAGAAAGAATGTACCTTCTTCTCTGCACCCCATGGAACCTTCTCCAAAATTGATCACATCGTAGGTCACAAAGCAGGCCTCAACAGATAAAAGAGGATTGAAATAATACCTTGTATCCTATCAGATCACCATGCTCTTAGGCTGCAATTCAACAACAACAGAAACAACAAAAAGCCTGCACGCACGTGGAAACTAAACAACTCTCTGCTAAATGACACATGGGTCAGGGAAGAAATAAAGAAAGAAATCAAGGATTTTCTGAAATTCAATGAAAATGAGGGAACAACATACCCAAATTTGTGGGATACTTTGAAAGCAGTGTTAAGCGGAAAATTCATAGCACTAAGTGCCTTTAAAAAGAAATTGGAAACATCGCACATAAACAACTTAACAAAACAGCTGGAAGCCCTAGAAAAAAAAGAAGCAGAAACACCCAAAAGGAGTAGACGTCTGGAAATAATCAAACTCAGGGCTGAAATTGACAAATTAGAAACTAAGAAAACAGTCCAAAGAATCAACAAAACCAAGAGCTGGTTCTTTGAGAAAATCAACAAGATAGACAGACCTTTAGCCAAACTAACTAGAAAGCAGAGAGACAGTATTGAAATCAACAAAATCAGAAATGAAAAGGGAGACATAACAACAGACACTGAAGAAATACAAAGAATCATAAGATCATACTTTGAAGGCATATATGCCACAAAATTTGAAAATCTAAGGGAAATGGACGATTTTCTTGATCAATTTCACTTGCCAAAGTTGAGTGAAGAACAGATAAACAAGCTAAATAGTCCCATTTCCCCTACAGAAATAGAAGCAATCACTGATAGTCTCCCAACCAAAAAAAGCCCAGGGCCAGATGGTTTCAGTGCAGAATTCTACCAGACCTTCAAGGGCAAGCTAATACCGATACTCTTCAAGCTACTCCAAAACATAGAATTGGATGGAACATTACCAAATTCATTCTATGAGGCCATAGTCATGTTGATACCTAAACCTCACAAACACTCAACAAAAAAAGAGAATTTCAGACCAATTTCTCTTATGAACATCGATGCAAACATACTAAATAAAATTCTGGCAAAACGAATACAAGAACACATAAAGGATATCATTCATCATGACCAAGTAGGCTTCATTCCAGGCATGCAGGGATGGTTTAATATACGGAAATCCATCAAAGTAATCCACCATATAAACAAACTGAAAATAAAAAACCACATGATCATCTCTTTAGATGCAGAGAAAGCATTTGATAAAATCCAACACCCATTCATGTTTAAAGTTTTAGAGAGATCGGGGATACAAGGCACTTTCCTCAACATAATAAAGGCTATATACAGCAAGCCAATAGCCAAAATCAAAGTAAATGGTGAGATACTCAAGGAAATTCCTCTAAAATTGGGAACAACGCAAAGCTGCCCACTCTCTCCATATCTCTTCAATATAGTACTCGAAGTTCTAGCCAGAGCAATAAGACAACAAAAGGAGATCAAGGGTATCCAAATGGGAAAGGAGGAAGTCAAACTATCCCTATTTGCAGATGATATGATAGTGTACATAAGTGATCCTCAAAATTCCACCAGAGAACACCTACAGCTGATATACACTTTCAGCAAGTTGGCTGGATACAAAATTAACTCAAAAAGTCTGTAGCCTTCCTATACACAAATGACAGGCTTGCAGAGGAAGAAATTAGGAAAGCCATACACTTCACATTAGCCACAAGCAATATAAAATATCTAGGAGTTACTCTAACTAAGCAAGTGAAGGACTTGTTTGAAAAAATTTTCAAAACTCTGAAGGAGATTGAAGCTGACATGAGAAGATGGAAGGATCTTCCTTGCTCATGGATAGGGAGAATTAACATAGTAAAAATGGCCATCCTACCAAAAGCAATCTACAGATTCAATACAATCCTTATCAAAATACCCACACAATTTTTTAAAGACATTGAAAGTTCAATTCTGAACTTCATATGGAAAAACAAAAAAACCCAGAATAGCAAAAACGATCTTGTACAATAAAAGGTGCTCCGGAGGAATCTCCATACCTGATCTCAAATTGTACTATAAAGCAATAGTAATTAAAACAGCATGGTACTGGCACAGCAACAGGCTGGTTGATCAGTGGAATCGAATTGAAGACCCAGATATGAATCCACACACATATGGTCACTTGATTTTTGACAAAGAAGCCAAATCCATTCCATGGAAAAAGGATAGCATCTTCAACAAATGGTGCTGGTCTAACTGGATGTCTATGTGTAAAAAAATGCAACTGGACCCATATTTGTCACCTTGCATAAAACTCAAATCCAAGTGGATTAAAGACCTCAACATAAAACCAGAGACACTAAGTCACTTAGAAGAAAAAGTGGGGAAGAGCTTGGAACATATTGGCACAGGAGACAACTTCCTGAACAGAACACCAACAGCCCAGGCCTTAATGTCAACAATTAATAAATGGGACCTCATGAGGCTGAGAAGCTTCTGTAAGGCTGGAGACACTGTCAAGAGAACAAAGCGACAGCCTACAGACTGGGAAAAGATCTTCACCAAGCCTACATCTGACAAAGGTCTAATATCCAAAATATATAAAGAACTCAAGAAATTAAACACCACCAAAACAAATAACCCAATTGAGAAATGGGGCTCAGAACTAAACAGAGAATTTTCAACAGAGGAATATCAAATGGCTGAGAAACACTTAAAGAGTGCTCAACCTCCTTAGTCATCAGGGAAATGCAAATCAAAACAACTCTGAGATTCCATCTTACACCCATCAGAATGGCTAAGATCAAAAACTCAAGCAACACCACATGCTGGAGAGGATGTGGGGTGAGAGGAACACTCCTTCATTGCTGGTGGGAATGCAAACTAGTACAGCCACTTTGGAAATCTATCTGGTGCTATCTCAGAAAACTGGGAATAGGGCTTCCTCAAGACCCAGCTATTCCACTCCTTGGAATATACCCAGAAGATGCACCAGCACACAACAAGAAAATTTGCTCAACCATGTTCATAGCAGCCTTATTCATAATAGCCAGATCATGGAAACAGCCTAAATGTCCCTCAGTAGAAGAATGGATAAAGAAACTGTGGTACATATACACTATGGAATACTACTCAGCTATTAAAAACAAGGAATTCCTGAAATTTGTGGATAAATGGATTGAGCTAGAAATCATCATAGCGAGTGAGTTAACCCAGAAGCAGAAAGACTCAAATGGTATATACTCACTTATATCTGCATACTAGCCCAAGGAGCATGTCCCATGAAAGCCTTCCCTTACCAGAAAACTGGGACAGAGGGGAGGACATCCTATTGGGACTCTAGATGAGAGAAGCATGGGAGAATAGCAAAGTAGAAGGATCCAGTGGGTCCTAGAAATCTACAAGTAGAACATTATGATAGGCAGATTTGGGCCAAGGGATCCCACTTAAACTAAGTCAAGGACAATACAGACAGTAAACTTTAAACCCCTACCCAGATCTAGCCAATGGTCGGAACATTCTCCACACTTGACTGGAGAATGGGATATGACTTTATCACGTACTCTGGTGCCTCACATTTGACCATGTCCCCTGGAGGGGAAGACCTGGTGGCACTCAGAGGAATGACAGCAGGTCACCGAGAAGAGACTTGATACCCTATGAGCATATACAGGGGGAGGTAATCCCTCTCAGGAACAGTCATAGGAGAGGGGAATAAGGGGAAAATGGGAGGGAGGGGAGAATGGGAGGATACAAGGGATGGGATAACCCTTAAGATGTAACAACAATAAATTAATAAAATTAAAAATAAATAAATAAATAAATAAATAAATAAAATCTTGGCATTGACTCCAAGTTTCCATTTTACAAATGACTACTGAAGTTAACTTTCTATAAGGTATTAGAATGATCATGACTTTTCCATCCTTTCCTTGTGTTTTATTGCTATCTCCACTGCAGAAGCTTCCAGAACTCCTTTGCATCAGTGCTACCAAAGTGCTACAAAAGTTCTTTGTCATAGCATAGCCGTTTTTGTGTGAAAATCGAAACAGATGTAATTACCCACACAAGAAAATTAAAAGATTGGGTTTAACACATCTTTGTTGGAGAATGGGTATGTTTTGGAAGCTTCAAAGGAAACAATCATGAGACAGGGTACAAAGGGCCCAGAGGGTTCATGTGAGAAGTCCTATTCTCCTAGAACAATGTTTTCTGAGGATAGGGATAGATTTTTCTTCAGTGGTGTAATTTCTTTGCAAGTTGTCTATGCTTACTCATTAATCCCAGTTAAACATATTGGTTTACCCAAATCTTAGACTAGGAGCCATTATTTCTTCGAACTACTGCTGAAACCTTATCTGTGCTGAACATGTATTTGTCCATATTGTGCCAGAAGAGTTATCCTTACTGATGCCTGCATCAGTAGGAATTTCTTTTCTGGACACGGACTGGAAATATCCCTAGTCCTCATGGAGGCCTATACAGGATATTTGATTTATCAGACAAGATAAATTCTATGTCATTTAAGCTATTAGTCACTCATAACTTCCCTACAGAAAATGTCTGTCACCACACAGAGCACCTAACTTACTACAGTATCAACTAGACAAAATATATAGAGGAGTTATTCCAACAAGGATGATGAAGAAGTAAAGATGGAAAATAATTTAATGAAATTCTATGAATTGATAAAATTTGTATTCTTAGATGTTTATCCCAAGAAGATTTGTGTGTGTGTGTGTGTGTGTGTGTGTGTGTGTGTGTGTGTGTGAAACTATGTGGAGCCACAATCCTGGACTGGTGCTTACCAATATGGTAGCTGATGGTATCTTAGGCATCAGTTCTTCACTGAGGTTCCCCAGCTGTGCCATTTAATGGTATGTTCTACTTATATATTGCTGTGTTAAAAGCCACAACCAGAAACAACTTGTAGAGAAAAGGGTTTATTTCATATCATAGGTGACAATCAATAATCAAGTAAAATCAAGGCAGGAACTCATGACAAGAACCAGAATGTAGGAACAAAAATATATACCATGGAAGGAAAACTGCTCATCTAATAGCTGTTGCTGGACTATATAGCCTGCTCTCTGATGCTGCCCCCAAGAACACCTACCCAAGGGATATACTGCCTCTGGTGTCCTCAGCCCCTCCCACATCAATCATTCATCAATGACTCAGAGAGTTGCCTACAGATAATATAATGAAGATGTTTTCTCTTTCCAAACTACTCTAGCTTGTGTCAAGTTGACAGAGAATACCTGGCACAGTGGTGTCTTTTCCTGAATCTGCTTTGTGAACACCATGTGTAGAATTTTAATTTCAGTCTAATTACTTGTTTTGGACCTTTTTGTGGAGGCTTTGAAGCATATATTTAGCATGTGTAGGTGTGAGAAATGTCCATAAAATGATGTTAATTCCTGTCCTACCTCAGTTTATCTGGGCTCCATCCATACCATGAATTAATGCCTCTATAGGGCATCCTAGGTCTATGTGAGAAATAACAGCTCCATATTTATTGGCCACTAGTAGCAATATCTGTCAGTATGTGAGACCGAACAGATGCAAACCAGAAAAATTCCAAGTCACATGTGCATTTGGAGAGATAAAAGGCATCATCAGTTGAATATTTTGTTAGAAGTTATTAAAATTTTTTCAATATATCAGTGATATTCTGGATATTTAACCAGCAAAAGAAGATTATTAGCTATAATTTATTTTTAATGAAATTGAAGCATTATTGTTCCCTTTTTTGGATAAACTATAAACTGTTTCTCTATTTTGCTACTTTTTTGTGCTTTGTATATTTATATCTTTCCAAAATGTTGCCTGAATATGCAATCTTAAGTTCAAATAGCAACCAATGAAATTCTCTAAAAGAACCATGGAAAAGGTTTAGTTTTTAATTTCATACTTATCTGAAGTGTATATATAAAGCCTATGCAATTAAATGAATTTGGTTGTTATTAAGACATATTATTAAGATATAATTAAAACATATTAAGAATTGGCCCATTACACCCTTGGATATGTTTCAGGTAATTTATTTAGCAGACACAACTAAGTCTAAAGAAACTTAACTAATAATTAATTGCAAAGATGTCATCTACCTGTGGAATATTTATGTCACTAATCTTTGTATATTGCAGAATTGTATAATTAACTTCAATAGGCAAAATGGCCCATGGTTAGAAATCTCATCATTAGATATCGAGCATATGCACATATACTGTATTTGCAAAAAACCTAGAACTCACAGTCTTGCTGTCTCCATATGTGATCCCAAACTTGTGTTTTCTATACTAATCAGTCTTGTTTCTAAGACTTCTGAGGTATGTACCTGGAGAGGTTACACAGGTAGATTTCTCATGCTTCATGGGCTTAACAGTATAAACAATATTCAGTTTCTCTGGCTCACTTAGACAGTCCCTGTGTTTGAAAGCTGATTATAATGGCTACCTGGAAATTGGTCAAGATATACTATCTGATTTCAATACATTAATAGAGACCAGGAGGTTATCGTCAGTGAGATCACAGCAAACTACAAATATTTCTTCCTATCAGACTTTTTTTTATTTTAAGGGTTCCTTTCCATACTGAAAATGAGTGGCCTAAATGGCATAAATAAATAAAATTTTAAATAAACAAAAACTTTCTAATAGAGCCAATGTTCTTTCTTTTCAAGTACTTATGTATTCTGGAAAAGTGGGCATTTCAAATCAAGACAAACTGTTCTTTGGGCTATTGTCAATGGTGATTCTGTTCCCACATGTCTCATTTGAGCTACAGGTTTGACTTAGTGTCTGATGATCAATTTATCTTTGGCTAGTACAGGGTAATTATTGCAGAACAATTTTTGAGGCCCACAAGATTCATATTTTAGGCTTTTTATTATTCTAATAAAACACACTGAACAAAAGCAACATGGAGAAGAAAGGGTTTATTTCACTTATATTCTCACATCACAATTCATCATCAATGGAAATTAAGGCAGAAGTCAAGGATCAGGAACTAAGGTGGAGGCAATGCAGCACTGCTATTTACTGCCTTGCTATTCATGGGTTGCTCACACTGCTTAATTATAGCACCAAGAACCATCACCTCAGACAAGGATGGCAGCAACCAAAATGATCTGGTCCCTCTCATATAATCAGTCAAGAAAATTCAACATATGCTTGTTCAAAGGCCAATATAGTAGAGGATATTTCCCATTGAAGTTCCTACTTCCAAAATGATTCTAGTTATCCCTATTTGACCAAAGCCTAGCCACCACAACCTGCTAATTTAAATAATTTCACAAATAATTTCTTCAGCTAGGAAAGGTTCCCTCTGTCCATACAATGAGAGATTAAGGGATTTACTCATGTAGAGCACAAGTAAGTTAGGGAGAAACAACACAGTGTGTTGGACTTGGGGAATTTTTCCAAGCTTCCTTAAAGTTAAGGGACCATTGCATACTGATTTTATAACTTTTATTCTATTTTCATTTGGCAAAGAATGATTAATGTTTAGGAAAAAAGGGAGCATTTTTTTCTTTTTTATATATTGGTACATTTTACAGACAGTTTGTTAAATTTCTATTATATATGTGGTACTATGTGTCATGATTGATCCCAATTTTATAAAATAAGGATATAGGATTGGTGCAGTAGTAAAGATATATAACAGTACAAAATACATTGAATGATTTGGTAATTTCCAAACATAAGGTAACTAACTTCCATATTCACTGATATCATAGAAGTATCAGTGCACCATTCTGACCCAAGTAATAGGAGAGAGTTAGCTGGTATTAAAGGTGACAGATTAGTTTATCAAAAGAGAGGGTCATGGTATATTAAGGTTGAAGTTTACAGACATGGATGTTGTAGCCAAATGCAAAATGTAATGCATTTGTTTTCATATGCAAAAATGTAATGCATTTGTTTTCATATTGTAGGTCAGACACTAAAGTCTAAAAGAAGAGGCTGTTCAACATTTGTGGGTTTTTTCTTTATAAGTTGAAAACTAAAGACCACCACAACACAAATCTCTACAGACATAGCAAAAGCAATTTTCAATTTCATATGGGAAAATAAAAATCCCAGTACAGCTAAAACAATCCTGTACAATAAAAGAACTTCTGAAAGTATCTCCATCCCTAACTGCAAGCTGTACTACAAAGCAATAGTGATTAAAAACTGTATGGTGTTGGCATAAGAATAGACAAGTAGATTAATGGAATCAAATCAAAGTCCCAGAAATAAGCCCACATACCAATTGACACGTGGTTTTTGACAAAGAAGCCAAAACTACACAGTGGAAAAAGAAAGCATTTTCAACAAATGGTGCTGGTTTAACTGGATGTCTGCATGCAGAAAATACATATAGAGTCATGTTTATTACCCTGCACAAAAATTAAGTCCAAGTGGATCAAAGACCTCAACATAAAACCAGATACACTAAATCTAATAGAAGAGAGAGTTTGAAATATCTCAATGACTTCATTGGTACAAGAGACAACTTTCTGAACAGAGCACCAATAGCTGAGGCACTAACATCAAATTAATAAATGAGACCTCATGAACTGAAGTGCTTGTGCATGGCAAAGGACAGTGTCATTGGGACAAAATGGCAGCCTACAATATGGGAAAAGATCTTCACCAAACCTATATCTGACAAAGGGCTACTATCCAAATTACATAAAGAACTCAAGAAACTAAACACCAACAAAACAAATTAAAAATGGGGTACAAAGCTAAACAGAATTGTCAACAGAGGAATCTCTAATGGCTGAGAAGCACTTAAAGAAATGTTTGACATCCTTAGTCACCTGGGAAATATAAATCAAAATGACCCTGAGATTCCATCCTATACCTGTCAGAATGGATACTATATCGTAACTGGAATCACAGGATCAGAAGTTTGGTGTGTTCTTCATTAGTGGTTTTAGTGAAGCACTCTCCCAAAATGAGTATTCTAATTTATACTTCAACCATAAATGTATTGGAGAATAGATGCCACTCATTCTTGCCAGTATTTGGGACATCCTGTTTTCTAATTCAGGACTTCTTGGGATTTTATAATGCCTTCATATTGTTTCTCGATTTGCATTTTCCTGGTTATTAAATAGGTTAAGTACATTTTCATGTTGTCCATTTGAATGACTTTTGTTGAAATGTTTGTTCAAATAGTTTATTTGTGTAACTCTTAAAATATTTGTTATTTGGTTATTGGTCTTAAGGTATAATCTCAAACAAATGAAAACTCAGCAATCAGCTCTGTTTTGGTTTTGGTTTTTGTTTTTTGTTTTTTTACATCCTGAAAGGATAGTTTTTAACATGTACATCATAGGAGTATAAATGAATCTATATTTCTGTGGGTTTATATATGTGTTCTTATCACATGCACCTAGAGGAATCAAATCAAGGCAAGCCTGGAAGTGTTGCATTAAAGATTTTCTGCTCACATAGGTGTAGGTGGCATTTGTTTTAGTTCCATTAGAGTACTGCCCATTGACCCTGTTGGAAGTCAATCTCCTGGAAGTGCTTCTTCCCAGAGTTATCAGAAATGTCCACTGCCAACTTGCTACTGTCGCTACCATCTCCTGTTATTAAATCATTTAGGTGGTCTTTAATCTACTTGGACTTGAGTTTTGTGCATGATGACAAATATGTGTCTAATTGCATTTTTCTACATGTCGACATCCAGTTAGACCAGCACCATTTGTTAAAGATGCTATAGTTTTTCCATTGAATAGATTTGGCTGCTTTGTCAAAAATCAAGTGACCATATGTGTGTGGATTCATTTCTGGGCCTTTGATTCAATTCCATTAATCAACCATCCTATTTCTGTGCCAGTACTATGCTGTTTTAATTATTATCCCTCTATATTACAGCTTGAGATCGGGTATGGAGATTCCTCCTGGTGATCTTTTATTGAATAGGATTGTTTTAGTTCTTTTGGGTTTTTTGTTTTTCCATATGAAGTTGAGAATTTATCTTTCAATGTCTTTAAAACATTGTGTAGGTATTTTGATAGGAATTGCATTGAATCTATAAATTGCTTTTTGTAAGATGGCCATTTTTACTATGTTAACTCTTCTGATCCATGAACAAGGGAGATCCCTCCATCATCTGATGTCATCTTCAATCTCTTTCTTCAGAGTTTTAAAGTTTTTTTCAAACAAGTCCTTCACTTGCTTGGTTAGAGTTACTCCTAGATATTTTATATTGCTTGTGGCTTTCATGAAGGGTGTCATTTTCCTAATTTCTTCCTCTGCATGATTGTCATTTGTATATAGGAAGGCCACTGACTTTTTTGAGTTCATTTTGTATCCAGCCAATTTGCTGAAGGTGTTTATCACCTGTAGGAGTTCTCTGGTGGAATTTTGGGGGTCACTTATGTACACTATCATATTCTCTGCATATAGGGATAGTTTGACTTCCTCCTTTCCCATTTGGATCCCCTTGATCTCTTTTTGTTGTTTTATTGCTCTGGCTAGAACTTCAAGAACTATATTGTAGAGATATGGAGAAAGTGGGCAGCCTTGTCTGGTCCCTGATTTTAAAGGAATTTCCTTGAGTTTCTCTCTATTTAATTTGTTGCTGGCTATTGGCTTGAAGGTCTGGTAGAATTCTGCACTGAAGCCATCTGTCCCTAGGCTTTCTTTTTAGTTGGAAGACTATCAATGATTGCTTCTGTTTCTATGGTGGAAATAGGACTATTTAATTTGTTTATCTGATCTTTATTCGATTTTGGCAAGTGGAAACAATCAAGAAAATTGTCCATTTCCCTTAGAATTTCAAATTTAGTGTCACATATGCCTTTAAAGTAGGGTCTTATGATTCTTTGTATTTTTCAATGTCTGTTGTTATGTCTCCATTTTATTTTCTGATTTTGTTTATTTGGCTAGTGTTTCACTGCACTTTAGTTAGTTTGGCTAATGATTTGTCTATCTTGTTGATTATCTTGAAGAACCAGCTCCTGGTTTTGTTGATTCTTTGAATTGTTCTCTTTGTTTCTAATTTATTTTTTCCCTCTGATCAATGTGTCTTCTTTTCTTTTTTATTTATTTATTTATTTATTTTATTAATTTATTCTTGTTACGTCTCTATGGTTATCCCATCCCTTGTATCCTCCCATTCTCCCCTCCCTCCCATTTTCCCCTTATTCCCCTCCCCTATGACTGTTCTAATTTATTTATTTCACCCCTGAGTTTGATTATTTCCAGATGTCTACTCCTCTTGGGTGGCTCTGCTTCTTTTTTTCTAGGGCTTCCAGATGTGTCATTGCATTGCTTATGTGGGATGTTTTTAATTTCTTTATAAAAGCACTTAGTGCTATGGATTTTCCTCTTAGCACTGCTTTCAACGAGTTCCACAAATTTCAGTATGTTGTTCCTTCATTTTCATTGAATTTCAGGAGGTCCTTAATTTCTTTCTTATTTCTTCTCTGACCTGGATGTCATTAAGTAGAGAGTTGTTTAGTTCCCGTGTGTGTAGGCTTTTTATTATTTCTGTTGTTATTTAAGTCCAGCCTTAGACCATGGTGATCTGATAGGATACAAAGTATTATTTCAATCTTCTTGTATCTGTTGAGGCTTGCTTTGTGACCTATCATGTGATCAATTTTGGAGAAGGTTCCATGGGGTGCTAAGAAGAAGTTATAATCCTTTGTGTTTGGGTGAAAAGTTCTGTAAATATCTGTTAGATCCATTTGATTCAGGGCATTGGTTAATGATGTTGTTTCTCAGCTTAGTTCTGTTTCAATGACTGATCCTTCTGTGAAAGTGGGGTTTTGAAGTCTCCCACTATTAATGTGTGAGGATCAATGTGTAGTTTAAGCTTTGTTCATAGTTCTTTTACAAATGTGGGTGCCCTCATATTTGGAGCACAGATGTTCAGAATTGTGATGTCATCTTGGTTGACTTTACCTTTGATTACTATGAAGTGTCCTTCCTCATCCCTTTTAATTAATTCTGGATGAAAGTCTGTTTTACTAGATATTAAAATGGCTACACCAGTTTGCTTCTTGTGACCATTTTTTGGACTATTTTCCAGCTTTTTACCCTGAGGTAATGTCTGTCTTTTGGGGTGAAATGTATTTCTTGAACGCAGAAGAATGTTAGATCTTGTTTATGCATCCATTCAATTAGTCTGTGTCTTTTTATTGGAGAATTGAGACCATTGATGTTGAGAGATATTAATGACAAGTGACTGTTAAGTCCCTTAATTTTTTATATTAGTTACAGTAGAGAGTTTGTATGGTTGTGCTTTTGTGATGGTGTAGTTATCTATATCCTGTGTAGTTTGGTTGTATCTTGTCCCTTTGGGGTGGTGTTTTCCATCTAGTAACTTCTGTAAAGCTGGGTTTAGAAAGGAACTGTTTGAATTTGTTTTTGTCATCAAATATTTTGTTTTATCCATCAATGGTTATTGATAGTTTTGCTGAGTATAATAGTCTGGCCTGGCATCTGTGGTCTCTTAGGTTTTGCAGGACCTTTGTCAAGGATCTTCTGGCTTTTATGATCTCTACTGAGAAGTTGGATATAATTCTGATAGGTTTGCCATTGTATGCTACTTGGCTTTTTTTTCTTGCAATTTTTTAATATTTTTCTTTGTTCTGTATATTATGTGTTTTTATTATTATGTGGAGGGTAGATTTTCTTTTCTGGTCTATTCTGTTTGGTGTTCCATAGGACTCTTGTATGTTTACATGCACCTCCTTCTTTAAATTGGGGGTATTTTTTCTTTGATTTTGTTGAAGATATTTACTGGGTCTTTGAGTCAAGTGTCTTCTATTTACTCAATGCCTATTATTCTCAGGTTTAATCTTTTCATGGTGTCCTTGATTTCTTGGATATTTTGTGTCAGGAATTTTTCAGATTTAGCATTTTCTTGCATAGTTGCTTCGAGTTCTATGATTGTATCTTCTAGTTCCAAGGTTCGTTCCTCCATTTTTTTTTATTCTGTTAGTGAAGCTCACTTCTTTGTTGCTTATTTATTTCTCTAAGGTCTCTCTTACCCATTTTTCTTCTGTGCGTTTCTCACTGTTTCCATTTTCATCTTCAGATCTTGAACTGTTTTATTGGTTTCCTTCATATTATTGTTTGTATTTTCCTAAAAAATTTCCAGTGCCTCTCTGTAGGCCTCTTTTATGTGTTCCTCATGTTTGGCTGTGTCTTCCTGCATTTGATTATGGATTTTATTTGTTTCCTACAATATCATCTTAATTACTAGGAATTTGAGGTCATTTTCTTGTATTTTGATTGTGTTTGGGTTCTCAGGGTTGCTTTCTTTGGGATAGGTGGGATCTGGAGATGCCTAGTTTTTTTGATTTTTGTTGTTTGGATTCTTTTGCTCTCCTTTAGTCATCTTACTATCTCTGATGTTGGGTGGTAGCTTCTGGTGTCCTTCACTCATCGTTGAGAGGGGATAGTTAATGAGTGATTATAGGTCATGTGCCATTGCCTGTAGGGATCAGGGAGTTCTTCCCTGGAACCAGCAGTTGACCTGGTTTCTGCTCCAGGAGACCTTGCTCTAAACCTTAAGGTCCTGACTGGGTCAGCAGAGGTAAGATTCTGCCTGATTTCATTCATGCTACTGAGAGGATTCAGACCAGCTGTGTTGGTGGCTGCTGTTTAGTTTTTTGTCCTGACCCCTTGGGGCAATCCAGCCTCTCCCAAGCATGTGGGAGTCCCTGCCATGCCATGGGGACTGGCCAGGACAGGTTTTAACTGCCCAATTGTGCAGGCATGGACTGCTGTGGAGGGTATATATTTTCCTGCCTGGACCTGTTCAGACAGCAGCACTGTGGTGGTTCTGTCCCACTGAGTTGTGGCCACAGTTCATACCCCTCCAGACCCCTCAGGATTGTCCAGCTTCTCCCATGAGCATGAAAATCCCTGTTGGGCTGTACGGACTGGTCAGGCCTGGTTTTGTATGCTAAATTGTTCAGGCCCTGACTGCTGTGGCCCGCAGTCAGGTTCTTTCCTGGATCAGTCTAGATTGTGCACCTTTGGTGGTTCAGACCCACTGAGTTGTGGCCACAATACAGACCTCCCTTGAGAAGCCTCAGGGTTGTACAGCTTTTCCCACAAGCTGATAGTACTTGGCCAGGCCAGGTACTATCAGCCCAATTTTGCAGGCTCGATCCACTGAGGCTGGCTGCCTGGTGCCAGACCATGCATGCTGTGGCTGGGCACCATGTTCACCACCACCTGAATTTCCCCATGGCCTCTGGGGCTCTCTGTGGACTGGTGGGTGGTGGGGCAGGATGTCTGAGGACAGAATCACCTGTTTCCCTTAGACTTCTCCAGGCCAGGAGCTCCAGTGTTCCACCATCCCACACACTGCGTTTGGACTGTAGATGTACTAAAGCTGAACTTCTACAATAGAAATAACAAAAAGCATACACACACATGGAAACTGAACAATTCTCTATTCAACAACAACAGAGTAAAGGATGAAATAAAGAAAGAAATTAGAGTCTTAAAATTCAATGAAAATGAAAGCACAAGATACTCAAATCTATGGGACACAACGAAAACAGTGCAATGAGGAAAGTTCATCGTAATACATGCCTTTATAAAGAAATTGGAGATATATCATACAAGCAACTAAAACCAACTTAAACCTAAAGCAGGAACACCTGAAAGCCCCAGAAAAAGAAGAAGCAGACACACCCAAGGGGAGTAGATGGCTAGAAATAATCAAATTCAAGACTAAAATGAATAAATTAGAAAGAATGAGAACAATTCAAAGAATGAATGAAACCAAGATCTGGTCTTTGAGAAAATCAACAAATAGTCTAAGCCAAACTAACTAAAAGGCAAGAGGAGATTATCCAAATCAACAAAATGAGAAATGAAAAGGGATACAGAATGACAGATACCTAGGATCCAAAGAATCATTAGGTCTTGCTTCAAGAGCCTATATGCTACAGAATTTGAAAAACTAAATGATATGGACAATTATTTGATAAATTCAACTTACCAAAGTTAAATCAAGAGCATGTAAACAAATTAAATAGTCATATCTCCTTTAGAAAAAGAATCAGTCATCAAAAAATCTCCCAACCACAAAAAGGCCAGGGCCAGATGGATTCAGCTCAGAGTTGTACCAGACCTTCAAATAAGAGCTAATACCAATACTTCTCAAACAAATCCACAAAATAGAAACAAAAGGAACATTGTTAAACTCCATCTATGAAGCTGCAGTCACCTTGACACTACACAAAGACCCAACAAAGAAAGAGCATTTCAGACCAATTTACCTCATGAACATTGATACAGGACTACTCAATACTGGAAAACTGATTCTAAGAATACATTAAAAAATCATCCACCATGACCAAGTAGCCTTCATTCCAGGCATGTAGAGGTGGTTCCATATATGGAAATCCATCAATGTAATCCACCATATAAACAAACTGAAGGAAAAACCCCACATAATATCATCTCCATAGATGCCAAAAAAAGCATTTAACAAAATCCAAAAGCCATTCATGTTAAAAAAAATATCTTGGAGAAATCTGGGATATAAGTCATGTACCTAAAAATAGTAAAGGCAAATTACAGCAAGCTCATAGCCAACATCAAACTAAACAGAGAGAAACTTAAATAAATTCCATTGTAATCAGTGACAAGAGAAGGCGGTGAAATCTCTCCTTATCTCTTCAATATAGTACTTGAAATCCTAGGTAGAGCAATAAGACAACTAAAGAAGATAAAAGGGATATGAATCAGAAAGGAAGAAGTCAAAGTCTCAGTAATTGCTGATATGACAGTATATATAAGTGACCACAAAATTTCTACCAAGGAACTCCTACAGCTGATACACACCTTCAGCAAAGTAGCTGAATACAAAATCACATTTAAAAAATCAGTAGCCTTCCTGTACACAATAGAAAAATGGGGTGAGAAAGAAATTAAGGAAACAACACCCTTTGCAGTAACCACAAAAACATAAAATATCCGGTGTAAAACGTAAGTACTGAGTGAACCCGGAGTGCGAGTTATCAGCTTCCAAAATGAAAAAATGACCATGCCAGTTTACTGCCTGAACAGTCACCCAACACTCTCTATAACATTGGAGCATCATCTTCAGCCTTCTAGCCCAATATATCTGACATAGTTGTGAGGCTGGAACATTTAAGGACTTGCTTATCCTGTCTTGGAAGAGTTTGGCTGTCAACTCTGCCTGCATCTAAACTTGCCCAATTTTAGGCAGAATTCTGTCTGTTATAGAAACAAGGACATTTTGCATAGTGCCTTTTTTGCCACATTTGAAGCCAACTCCCTAAGGAAGTTCTTTGATGCTCATATTCTTTGAGGCAGGCTGGGTGTTGCCAGGAGTTAACTTGTTTTGCTGTCAGACAATCTTTAGAATAACAAAAGCATCTTTAAATGCCATATTCTGTAGTCTCTGAGGTTTTTGAAGACCTTATTTAACTATTTTACCACATATATCTATAGAATAATATCTATCTATTAGACATAGAGTATATATTCTTGTGATAAAATTAGAGTAGTTTTTGACATGAGCATGACTTGCATCAATACACAAAATTCAATACCATTGAATTAAAAAATAACCGTATTTGTGAGTAACAATTAGAGATTTGAGATGAGGAGTAGATTCAATAATCTACTTTTGTTCTATCCTCCTTCTATATTTTTATATCACTCTTTCCTTCTTTTCAGCTCCTAGCTTCTTACCTACAAAATGAAGATAAAGGAAAAGAGATATGTCCCTGAATCAAACCTAATTTCCTCTCTGTAAAAGACCAATAATACGTATAACCAACTCCCAATGAAAATAAGCATCTGTACCAAGATAGTAAACAGAAACCTATCTAACCCCTCTTAGAGAAAATGGGACACTATTTTATCCCTTCTCAAGTATCTGATAGGTTTGAAGACCAGATAGTTTAGTCTTTTAATTAAGCTTAGTATGTTAGGGGTTAAGATGTTTTTAGATCAAGATACATGTTTTAAGTTAATAGAGATGAGATATGATAGATATTAATCTCAATTCAGAAATTTCAACCCAGCAAGATAGGAAAGATGTTTACTTCAAGTTTGACAAATACAAATGGCCATATCACTATGAACGTAACATTTATATGATTCCTGATTGTCTCGTGGTTCTTCCTGCTGTATGTAGTTTATTTTACTCATGTATAATAGTATAAATGTATATGTTAAAAAAGAAACATAATAAAAAAATTAAAAGGAAAAGAAAATACAAAGGGAAAAAATATCCAGTGTAACTCTAACCAAGCAAGATGGGGAAACATCTCTCATGCTCATGGATCAGAAGGATTAACATAATAAAAATGGACATCTTACCAAAACAATCTACAGATTCGATGAAATTCCCATCAAAATGCCAATACAATTCCTTACAGAATTTGAAAGAACAATTCTTTTTTTTTTTTTACTTTTTTTTAAAAATTAATTTATTCTTGTTACATCTCTATGGTTATCCCATCCCTTGTATCCTCCCATTCTCCCCTCCCTCTCATTTTCCCCTTATTCCCCTCCCCTATGACTGTTCCTCAGAGGGATTACCTCCCTCTGTATATGCTCATAGGGTATCAAGGCGGTAAAATTTAAACCCCTACCCTGATCTAGCCCATGGACAGGACAGTCTCCACACTTGAGTGGAGAGAGGGATTTGACTTTCTCATGTACTCTGGTGCCTCACATTTGACTATGTCCCCTGGCGGGGGAGACCTAGTGGCACTCTGAGGAAGGACAGCAGGTCACTGAGAAAGAACAATTCTTATCTTCATATGGAAAACAAAAAATCCTGAATACTAAGACACTCCCATACAATAAAAGATCTTCTGGAAGTATCTCCATCCATAATATAAAAATGTACTATAGAGCAACATTAATAAAAACTACTTGGTACTGGCATAGAAGAAGGGTAGATCACTGAAATTGAATGCAAGACCAAGAAATATATCCCCATACCTACAGACACTTGCTCCTCCACAAAGAAGCCAAAACAATACAGTGGAAAACAGAATAACATCTTCAGCAAATGGTGCTAGTAGAACTGGATATCTACATGTAGAAAAATGCAAATAGATGTGTGTTTACACCCTACACAAAACTGAGATCCAAGTGGGTTAAATACCTGAAAAGAAAACCAGACACAGTAAATCTGTTCAAAGAAAAAATGGGGAAGAGCCTTGAGCTTATTGGCACAGGAAACAACTTCCTGAACAGAACACCAACAGCCCGGGCTTTAGAGCAACAATTAAGAAATGGGACCTCATGAAACTGAAAAGAGTGTACAAGGCAAAGGACACTGTCAACAAAACAAAATGTCAGTCCATCGACTTGAAAAAGATCTTCACCAATCCTACATCCAACAAAGAGCTAAAGTGCAAAATATATTTTAAAAATTAAGAAATTAAACACCAGCAAACCAAATAATTCAATTAAAAATGGAGTACAGAGCAAAACAGAGAAATTTCAGCAGTGGAATATCTACTGGCCAAGAAACACCTAAAGAAATGCTCAGTATCCTTAGTCATCAGGGAAAAGAAAAAAAAATCCCTCAGAGATTCCATCTTACACCAGTCAGAATGGCTAAGATAAAAAACTCAAATGATAACTCATGTTGATGAGGATGTGGAGAAAGTGGAACACTCCTCCATTGCTAGTAGGAGTGCAAACTTGTACAACCACTTTGGAAATCAAGCTGGAACTTTCTCATAAATTTAGGAATAGGGATACTTCAAGACCCAGCTTTACCATTGCTGGAAATATACCTGAAAGATGATCCACCATACAACAAAGACATTTGTTCAACTGTGTTCATAGAAGATTTATTAGTAATAGCCAGGATCTGGAAACAACCTAGATGTCCCTCAACTGAAGACTAGGTATAGAATTGTGGTACATTTACACTATGGAATACTACTCAGCTATTACAAACAAAGAAATCTTGAAATTTGTACACAAATGGATGAAACTAAGAAGATTATTCTGAATGAGGTCACCCAGACCCAGAAAGACACACATGGTATATCCTCACTTATAAGTAGATATTAACAACATAATACAGGATAATCTCACTACAATCCACAGACCTAAAGAAGCTAAATAACAAGGAGGACCCTAGGGAGGATGATGCTCATTCGGAAGGGCAACTAGAATAGACACAGGAAGTGCTTAAAGAGAGGGAACAGGACCGAAGCCTACCATAGAGGTCCTCTGTAAGACTCTACCCAGAAAGGGATAAAAGCGGATACTGAAACTCACAGCTGAACTTTGGAGAAGAGAACAGAATGACTTAGTGAAGAATTCGGGAATAGAAGGACCTGAAAGAGTGGAGCTCCACAAGGAAATCAACAGAGCAAATAAATCTGGGCCCAAGGCAATTTACAGAGACAGATTCAGCATCCAAGGACCATGCATGAAGAGGACCTGGACCCACCTGCTCAGATGTAGTTGATAGGCACATAGTCTCCACGTGAGCCCATAATATGGGGAGTAGAGGCAGCCTCTGACATGGACCCTGTTGCCCACTCACTGATCACTTCCACCTGGCTGCGTGGCCATGCCAGCCCACAGAAAAAGAGGATGCATGATATCCTGATGAGACTTGATAGGCTGGGGTAAGATGGTAATGGAGGAGGGTTCCCTCTTTTTGAGGACTAGAGAAAGGGAGAGGGGAGAAGGAATGAGGATAGGACCTGGAGGAAATGATGGAGGGTGCTACAGTTGGGATGTACAGGGAATAAATTGAAAATAAAGGAAATAAATAAATAAATAAGAAGCAAAAACAAGAACGTTTTTAAACTGATAAAGTAATAAAGAACATCTATGTAATGCAAAATATTGTGGTTTTTTTCCCCCATTCAAATCCAGTTGAAGCAGTTGTGATAAATGTTGTCAAAAGCATATCTTCTTCTTGTGCCTAGATTACAAAGTTACAACACATCTGGCTAGTTGGAAACCTCAGGTCTTTACTTATATGGAACAGATTATATTCTTATGATATGCAACCTCAGATTTAACTGGTGGTCCCATCACTGCAACTTAGAATTTAAAATGCAGACATTTAAAACATGCTGGAAGAAAACTGCTTTGAGTTTGAAAATGAAGAAAATTAAGAAAACACATATTATTCTATTCCTCCTCAAAGAGAAATCATCACTGTGTGTCTTTCTAATGTGGTGAATATCTGTACTATGGAACAGAATCCTTATCAACAAGAAAGACTATGACTCCTTTTAAGACTATATATCAGACTCCAGTCCTGCAACAACTTAAGTAGTATTCAATTTCTTACTCTAAGACTAATCATTTAAATTTATAAAAAGAGTAAAATCACAGTATATTATAATTTCAAAAAGCCATTTGGGAATAATTCAATCCTAGCATTTTTATTTTCACTCCAGAACCCAGAGATATTTAAAGAGAATTTTCAGTTGAACTCTAGGAATATCACATTTCTGGAGAAACAAGTAAAGGGTTGTGATGGACACAGATTATAGAGAAGATATAACAATGTTTGAAAAAAAGAAGCAAGATGTAATGTGTTATTTTTCCATATCAAGTGGAGCTATATAATAAGGGAAACTAAATCCTAGTAGACAAATGGATGCATTTGTATTTGTTACATTCTGTGGCTTTGCAGTTAGAGATATATATTTGGAAAATACAAAAAGATCAGAAGCATACCTATCCCATGTGCTTTATCTATAATCCATTTAATTTATGATTTTTCTCTTGATCATTTTTGCCTCCTTTTTACTTTCCATAGAAAATCCATTCTTCTTATCCAAATCTTATTTTACAATCAATGGAGCCTTAAAAAATCAACAATGCAAGAAAACAATCTAACAAATAATACAAACAGTTCTGTATAATCTACACTAAAGCATACAACAAAAATCAATCAATTTCCAAGCAATTGTCAGCATGATCTGATTATTATTTAAGAAATACTTGGGAAAGTTTAATCATAAATTTCCACAGGCTAAAGCCATTGTTTTTACATGATTGCCGTGGCAACATAACTTGAAACAAAATGTTCTTTAAAGAAAAACGTTGGGGAGTTCCAAGATGGCACTGAACACACAGGATATCTGATCTGCAGGAAGGACACTAGGGAACTGGCTGGGAGCTACATACCACAAGACCTGAAAAACCCTAGGTGAGGGATCCAAAAAGTGCAAAGCACAGGTGAGTCCTGACTCCAGCCACCCAACTGGCCCACAGAGGAAGGGTTCGCAGCTTCCAGGGTCTGGACCTATTCCTTCCAGTGAGCAGCTGCCATAAGCTATAACCAGGAGCTTAGTACCTGAGACTGAACTGTGGGCAGTGTAACTCCAGCCTGGAGCTGCTCGTCTCGGAAAAATGCAGGAAAATGGGTGGTTCTGACCTCAGTCCTCAAGTCCTGAGAAAGCCCCAGGGGTGGGTGACCACATGGGCACAAAACCAAATCCCAGAAACAAACATGCTTGCATCCCCTGCACTCTCTGACTCCCTCTCTGACAGATCTGTGGGCCCTCTGGCCCAGGGGCACCAGAGAGTATATATCAGGGCCTGCTAGTCCATGGAGGGACCCAAGGCCCACATGGGGACCCAGGCAGCTATAGACACACTCTCCAGCCACAACTCCAAAGCCACACACTCCAGTTGACTGATATAAGGCCAGAAGGTCTGAAGAGACTGGGATGAAACCTCCATCTGAGCAGACTGATCAAACACACAGAATTGATCTGTGGGCAGAATTGATCCGGCCTGAGAGGGCCAGGCAGATGCCTAGCTAACCACCAGAGCTCAGCAGGGGCTTACACACTCTCAGGAAGGTCTGACTGGCCTGAGGGGGATCAGACAGACTAGTTACCTGCTCAAACACAGGGAGCCAGTCCCACAAGCTCTGGCCAAGCTTGACCAGCTGCCAAAACCTATCAGGAGTACTTGCACATGCCCAGACAGGACTGAACCTGCCTGAAGGGATCAGGGCAGAAGCCCAAGCAACTCCCACAAGACAAAGGGCAGTGTCTGCTCTCTCAAGTGTGACTGAACCTAGGTCCCACAGCCTGGATGGGTCAGACAGAATCCTACCAACCCTTACCAGCCAGCAGGGGTTCCAGCACTCTAGGGCTGACTGAGCCTAGGCCCCCAGAGCCCCAGTGCCCTAGGGCAATGTTTTCAAACCCAGCCAAATGCATGATAACAGTCTTTATCTACACTACTCAAACTGATTCTTGGGCTACAAAACACCAGCACCAGCATCTGCTGACCCAGTGGGGAGCACAGGGTGAGGAGTAACATCTCCTGGAAATGAAACCATGTCATCTGCCTGAGCCAGAGAAGGACACCAGAAACTACCTCTCAATGCTAGAGACAGCACGATGACTAAAGGTCAGCATAAAAAAACATAAACAACAAAACCCAAAACAATATCACATCTCCAAATCCCAACTATCCCAAAGAATTCAACCTTGAGAACTCAAACAGAATTGAAACACAAGAAAATAACCTAAAATACATAGTAATGAAGATGATAATGGAGGAAATGAATAAAATCCATAAACAAATGCAAGAAGATGCAGCCAAACATATTGAAGACATTAAAGAGGTGTATAGAGAGGCACTGGAAGAAAGTCAGGAAAATAAAAACAATCAAATGAAGGAAATCAAACAGATCAAGATCTGAAGATAAAAATAGAAACAATGATAAAAGCACAGACAGAAGAAAGCCAGGACCAAGAGAACTTATAGAAACAAGCAAGTAATACAGACCTAAGCTTCTCAAACAGAATTCAAGAGATGGAAGAATAAATCTTGGGAGTGGAAGATGCTATGCTAGAGTTTGAAAGAACCATCAAAGAAAATGCTAAACTGGAAAAATTCCTGATACAAAACGTCCAAGAAATCAAGGACACCATAAAAAGATGAAATCTGAGGATACAGGAATTGTGGAAAGAAAAGACTCCTGGCTCCAAGGCCCAGAAAATATTTTCAACAAAGTCAAAGAAGAAAATTTCCCTAATTTAAGGAAGAAGATGCATATAAATATACAAGAGGCCTACAGATCACCAAATAGAATAGATAGAATAGACCAGAATAGAAAATGCTCCCATCACATAATAATCAAAACACAAAATATACAGAACAAAGAAAAAAATTAAAATGACAAGGGAAAAGGGCCAAGTAACATATAATGGCAAACCTATCAGAATTACACCTGACTTCTCAGTGGAGACTATAAAATCCAAAAGAACCTGGACAGAGGTCCTGCAAATTCTAAGAGAGCACAGATGCCAGGCAAGACTACTATATCCAGCAAAACTTTCAATAACCATTGATGGAGAAAACAAGATATTCCATGATAAAAAACAAATTTAAACAGTACCTAATGACAAATCTGGCCTTGCTAGAGGGAAAACTACAACCCAAAGTGACAAATTACATCCAAAATTACATGGGAAATAGATAGCTACACTGTCAGAAAAACATAACCACACAAACACTCTACTGCAATCAACATCAAAATCAAGGGACTTAACAGTCACTGGCCATTAATATCTCTCAACATCAATAGTCTCAATTCTCCAATAAAAAGATACAGACTAACTGAATGTATGCATAAATAAGACCCAATATTCTTCTGCATTTGAGAAACACATCTCAGCCACATGGATAGACATTACCTCAGGATAAAAAGCAGGAACAAGATATTCCAAGCAAATGGACATAGTAATCAAGCTGCAGTAGCTATTTTAATATCTAATAAAATAGACTTTCAAGCAAAATTAATCAAAAGAGATGAGGAAGGACACATCATACTTATCAAAGGTGAAGTCAACCAAGATGGCATCAAAATTCTGAACATCAATGCTCCCAATACAAGGGCTCCCACATTTGTAAAAGAAATATAAACCAAGCTTACACCACACATTAATCCCCACATATTGATAGTGGGAGACTTCAACACCCCACTTTCATCAAGGGATAGGTAAGTGAAACAGAAAATAAATCAAGAAATAATGACATTGACCAATGTCATGAATCAAATGGATCTAACAGATATCTTCTCACTCAAACACAAAAGGTTATACCTTCTTTTCAGTACCTCATGGAAACTTCTCCAAAATTTATCATGTAGTAGGTCACAAAACAAGCCTCAGCAGACACAAGAAGATTGAAATGATACCTTGTATCCTAACAGATCACCATGGACTAAAGCTGGACTTCAACAACAACAGAAATAATAAAAAGCCTACAAACATGGAAACTAAACAACTATCTACTTAATGACAACTGGGTCAGGGAAGAAATAAAGAATGAAATTCTCCATATCTCTTCAATATAGTTCTGGAAGTTCTAGCCAGAGCAATAAGACAACAGAAGGAGATCAAGGGAATGCAAGTGGGAAAGGAGGAAGTCAAATTATGCCTTTTTGCAGAGGATATGATAGTGTACATAAATAACCTCTAAAATTCCACCAGAGAACTCCTTCAGCTGATAAAAACCTTCAGCAAAGTGCCTGGATACAAAACTAACTCAAAAAATCAGTAGCCTTCCTTTATAAAGACGACAAATATGTTGAGAAATAAATTAGGGAAACTACACTCTTTACGATAGCCATAATCACTATAAAGTATCTAGGAATAAATGTAAGCAAACAAGTGAAAGACTTGTTTTGAAAAACTTCAAATCTCTGAAGAAGGAGATTAAAATGACATCAGAAGAAGAAAAGATCTCCCTTCCTCATGGATCAGGAGAATTAACATAGTAAAAATGGCTTTCTTACCAAAGGCAGTTTACAGATTCAATGCAATCCTTATAAAAATACTTATATAATTTTTAAAGACATTGAAAGGTCAAGTCTCAGTTTCATATGGGAAAAAACAGAATAGCTAAAGCAATCCTGTACAATAAAAGATCCTCCAGAGGAATCCCCATCCCTGATCTCAAGCTGTACTATGAATCAAAAGTAATTAAAACAGCATGGTACTGGCATAGCAACAGGTTGGTTGACCAATGGAAATAATTTGAAGACCCATTAATAAATCCATACATACATGGACACTTGATTTTTGACAAAGCAGCCAGATATATTCAATGGAAAAGCAATAGCATCTTCAACAAATGGTGCTGGTCTAACTGGATGCCTACATGTAGAAAGATGCAAGTAGATCCATATTTATCACCATGCACAAAACTCAAGGCCAAGTGGATGAAAGACCTCAACATAAAACCAGAGACACTAAATCTGTTAGAAGAAAAAATGAGGAAGAGCCTGAAACTCATTGGCACAGGAGACAACTTTCTGAACAGAATACCAACAGCCCAGGATTTAAGGTCAACAATTAATAAATGGGACCTCATGAGACTCGGAAGCTTCTGTAAGGCAGAAGACACTGCCAATGGAACAAAGTGACTGCCTACAGACTGGGAAAAGATCTTCACCAACCTATATCTGACAAAGGACTAATATCCAAAATATATAAAGAGCTCAAGAAATTAAATACCACCAAACCAAATAACCCAATTAAGAAATTGAGCTCAAAATCAAGCAGAGAATTCCCAACAGAGGAATATCGAATGGCTGAGAAACACTTAAAGAAATGCTCAACATCCTTGGTCATCAGAGAAATGCAAATCAAATGACTCTGAGATTCCATCTTATACTCATCATTGGCTAAGATCAAAAACTCAAATGACAGCATATGCTAGAGCAAATGCGGAAAAAGGGGAACACTCCTTTATTGCTGGTGGGAGTGCAAACTTGTACAACCATTTTGGAAATCAGTCTGTTGCTTTGTCATAAAACTGAGAATAGGGCTATCTCAAGACCTAGCTGTCCTTTTCCTTGGGGTATACCCAAAAGATGCTCCAACACACAACATTCTTATTTGTAATAGCTAGAACCTGGAAACAACCTAGATGTCCCTCAGTTGAAGAATGGATAAAGAAACTATGCTACATTTACACTATAGAACACTACTCAGCTATTAAAAACAAGGAAATCCTAAAGTTTTCAGGCAATTGGATGGAACTGGAAATGATCATCCTGAGTGAGTTAACCCAGACCCAGAAAGAGGGACATGGCAAATACTCACTTATAATTGGACACTAGACCAACAGAGATATCCCATGAAAGTGTTCACTTAGCCTGAGATTTGTAAGGATACTGAGACTTCCTATTGGGACTCTTGGTGAGAGAGGTAAGGAAGAATGGGAAAATATAAGGATCCAGAGGGTCCTAGAAGCCTACAAGAAGACCATTAAGGCTGGTGGATCTGGACCCAGATGGGTCAGCTCAAACTACTGTACCAACCAAAGGCAATGCATGCAGTAAACTTAGAACACCTATCCATATCTAGCCAATGGACAGCACATTCTCCACAATTTTGTGGAGAGCAGGGACTGATTTGGACATGAACTCTGCTTCCCCCTATTAGACCACTTCCCCTTGGTGGGGTGACCTGGTGACATTCACAGGAAGAGTAAGCAAGCTACCAGGAAGAGACCAGATAGGCTGTGATCTTATAGTGGGGGACGAGATTGTCTTCTGTCACAGATGTAAGGGAGGAGAATAGGATGAAAGAGGAAGGGAGGGGCAATGGGGACATACAAGTGAGGGGATAACAAGTAAGATGTAATCTGAATAAATTACCTAAGTAAATTTAAAAATCTGTTCACTCTCTCCCCCAAAAAAGAAAAAACCATCCACTTCCTGTCCAAACCAATAGGTATGCTATCTAAACTTAGGCTAACTGCCAAGGGATCCTCTATCGTAAAATATACATAAAGTGTGACATTCCAAGTCTACTTTCTATTGCTCTCAAAGCAGATTCTAAGTAACTTTTCTACAACTAACAGAATCTGTCTAAGTACTTTTGTCAAGATCTTAACTTTCTTTCATGCAGTTTCTGCTTGAGTGCTCACAGTCAGAGAAAAACAACTCTATCATTGTCTCAAGCCTTGGGCCAGGTGTCCTCTTTTAACAGTCTCTGTTGGAAAAAGTTTTCCCTGTATGAATTTCCTAAGGGCTGAGAAAGAGAAAAGACAGTTTTAGGAGAAATAGCAGATTTCTAAACAACACTACACCTGGACCATACATAATATTTAGGGGCAGTGATGATCAGCTGGAGATCTTTGGAATTGTGTCAAGCAAAGCCTCAACAGCTGTTCTGGTTGTCTAGTGATCATGCTGGAGCATCGGAGGTACCTGGAACTTTGTCAAGCAAAGCCTCTATGACTTATCCTTATGTCTGTCACATTAGTGGATGACTCCAGAGTTCTTGTCAAGACTGAAATCAAGCATCCCTAACAAATAAAGTTCTTTCTGGTCTAAATGTGGCACAGTTATATATAGATGCCTTTGAGATACTTAATCCCTCTGTAAATTTTTCCTTGGAATTTACTAAAATATGCTTCAATAGATCTGATTTTTGGTCTTTCACCTCAACATGGGTGTGATTCTAAATAAAAAATTCTGCTTGATTTAAAGCCAAAAAGAGGATGATATTTTGGCAGAGAATGTGACTGATTCCTACCACTGTTCTAAAGTTTTTCTGGAGGATACATTGAAGGGTTTTGTAGTTGTTACACTGGCAGAGGAGATTTTCAGAAAGTTTAATATTTATTCTATCCTGTGGTTTTTATCAGTCAACATTATTCAGATCTATAATGAAAAGGAGCTGGTGAGAGACAAGGAGAAATACAAATACATAGATTTTTGAGAAGTAAAGGAGCACCAGAAAATGTACTAGAGCTAAGTCCAGTGCTTAGGGAGATAAAACTCCCTTTTTAACACCTAATGCTATGTGGAATAATGGGAGTGGTGACCTCAGGATAATATCCTGCTCATTCAAGTTTCCAACTTGTAAAAATGAATTAAAGAAAGATTTAAGAAGAAAACCATCAACAACAGAAAGCTGGTGCAGATGTAATTGTATGAAGGTGCTGAGTTCCAGTCATATCAAGCAGCAGAATTGGTAACTTTGGCCACATGATTCAAGCTTTAGAATCAAGGATATAAGAAAGGAGTTGTGGAATCTCTGTCTGTAGATAAGGAAAGCCATTGAGGATAGGCATGCTTCAGGGGTGTCCAAGAATGGAGGCCCAGAGGGGTCATTACATGAAGCTATGAAGTTGAAGTCTGCATCATATTGGAGACACCAAGATGTTGGAGATGTTACAATTCAACACCTGCCAAGGAGACCTGCAGATTGGTTGTGGAACCAGCCTAATAGAGCTGGAAGAGGGTTTCATCCAGCAAATCTGGAAGAAGTTGAAGATCTGAAGACCACTTTGGCATCAGGAATGTAGATGCAGAATTTATAGTTTTCCTTGTTGGTTTTCAGACTTCCTTTGGTCAAGTATTTCCTCACCATGCTTCCTTTACTACTTTTTGGAATAATAATGTCTATTCTGTGCCACTACATGTTAAAACTGTATAACCTACTTTTTTACTTCTTAGGAATTATAGTTAAGAGAGTGTCTTGAGTTTCCAAAGAGATTTTGGAATTTTAAGCAGACCAGAGACAGTGAAATACTATGGGCACTTATGAGGTTGTAGTGCACACATTTTATATCATACTTATGATATAAGTATATCAGGAGCAGGGACTAGAATGTGGTGGTTTTAGTAAGAATGGCTCCTATAGGTTCATACATATATTTGCATAGTCACCAGGAAGTGGCACTAGTTGAAATGATTAAAAGGATTAGGAAGTATGGCCTTGTTGGAAGAAGGGTTACTAGGGGTAAGCCTTGAGGTTTCAAATTCCAATTCCAACCCAGAACCTTTCTTTCTGCCTATGGATCACTATGTAGCTCTCACCTACTGTTCTAGCACCATTTATGCCATCGTGCTCCCTGTTATGGTGAAAAAGGACTAAACCTCTGAAACTGTAAGCAAATTCTCATTTAAATGCTGATGTTTATAAGATTTGCCTTGGTCATGGTGTCTTTTCATAGCCACAGAACAGTTACTAAGATGCTAACAAGTGATAAAAACATAAAAGAACCTAAGATATTATCCTAAATGACAATATCAATTCACAAAATGACAAATCCTGTCTGCAGACACCATTATGGCATTCCCAAAACAAATAAAATTCACACAACCAAAATTAGATTGGGGATTATTATGGCCGATGTAGGGAGATTTACTAGGTTTTAGTGAGAGCTTGAGTTTGTGATAAAAAAAATTAATTCTGGAATTTGATATGTGATGCTTGAATAACAATGACAAAGATTATGACTATGCCTGGTAGAAATGTATCCCAAGAAGGTCAACATTGTAAAGTCTATATCCACCACAACAGAATATGCAAAACTACCCAAAGTCATTTGACAGGTGGATGCCAAATTATCTGTTAAGCCAGTGAATGAGAGGACAGCAGGTGGCAAACAACACTTGTTTTAAGGAATGAGGTGGGTTAGGAAGGACTTCCTTCAACCTCAGTCCTGGAAGGCAAGTCATAAGGAATCCTTTAAAATCTTTGAAAGCTGAAAACTTATCAAAGCATCAGTTTTGGGTCTCAGAAGACATGAAAGAATGCATTGAAATTAATTTCTTTTTAGGTAAAACAGCATTATTCTCTCACAGCCTCAGTCATCATGAAGAAGCCTTTAGACACACAGAAGACTGAAAAACAGTGGGATCAACCACTTCTCATAAGCATTTGATTACTATAATGTATAAGGATGTTGAAATTTCACAAGAAGATATTACCTCAAAACCACACACAAAACACCAAGCATGATCATGTTTTTGAATGAGGAATTTATTATTAGAAGCCAGTCAGGAACAAGGTACCTCTACACAAAGCGAAGGAGAATATTCAGAGCATGGACACCGCTGACAGATAAAGACCATTCCAAGTTGCATTATGAACTGGTGCTGAAGACAAGACAGCCATGGCAGTTGGCCTGGTGTGTGATTCACTTCAGTAGAACCAGAAGTTATTTCTATTATTTTCCACAGAAGGAGGACATGGAGCCCACTGTGTCAGAGCTGTGGATCTTGTTCTTATTCTTACGGTTCTCAGGACCAATTGCAGGCTAAAGCTCCCTATGACAAGGAGACTTACATCCTGAAACAAACAGCACACACATCAGTAATCTTGAAAAGAAGGCAGAATTTCCCCACATTTAAAGAGAAGTACAGCCATGTTGGCATGGGTTGGAGACTCAATTGCTTTTAGCTTTTTACTTTATATCAGATGATAAATCCAGACTTCATAGTTAGGGAAACTTTAATACAAACCCAGAGTTTATTTAATATTTTTGTCTTTATAGTCTACTACAGATAAGGCTCGCCTGGTGTTAAAAGGATTACTTTACCTATCAATATCATTAACAATATTTTGTGGGTAACCAGTGGGTAAATGAGTTTGTTAAAAATTTCAGTATACATTGTATATCAAAGAAAATGTGATAGATACATGCATGGCCACACCGTTGAAGTCTTTCTGTTAAAACCCCCCAAAGGAAAAGAGTCAAAGTCCAACAAAGAACATCAAAGAGCAGAATGTACTTATAATTAAGGTCACTACATTTTCTCTGACTCATGTACACTGAAGACATAGATTGAAACAATCCACCTTAACTACCAAAGTAGACCTCATTTCCAGTAAGTATGTAATATCCTTTAATGGAATTGAAGGTTTTGGAAAGGTGAGTAACTTTATCTCACCTGCAAAAGTGCACACAGATAAAATGAGAAAATTCTCCTTCAGGAGCGAGGATGGGATTGTCAAGGCTACCTTTGAGTTGATAAAGGGCGTTGTAAATCATCAGTATAACTCTGCTGTCACTTACCTGCACTGTGCACACTGAGCGCTTTCTTTAAGGTAGAGATGAGAGGGAACATGCCCTGGTTACAGAAAGAACCCGTGAAGTCATCCATGTCAAGAGTCCAGACCATGGCACCTCCAAAGTTGTTCTCCTTGAGCCACTGAGCCTGTTTAGGCAGAGGACATGAGTCATTTGATATCCTGTGGGTAAAGGCTACAATCTCAGCATGTCTAATAGAGTGACCTTACCTTTATCTGGAAGCTCTTGACATTATCATAGCCAATCCATTCATTGCCTTGATAAGCATAGGGAACTTCCTGAGAGGCATCCCACCTCTCAGTGGCTCCATCATTCAAAAATGTGCAAATCTGTAAACAATCAACATATTCAAATAGTTAAAATATCAATATTAAGAAATAATAAGAAAATACATTTTAATTTTTTTCATTCTCTTGTGGGAGTTCCCTCCAGTATCTATTGAGTTTTATTTTCCTTATAGTAAACTGACACATTTATTTTTTTTACTGGTACCAGTGGAGATATTTAGATCTTTCTCCAGGCTAGGTGAGTAATCTAAACTGAACCGCATTTATAGCTCTCATTATTACATCTTTACCTTTAAAAAAGAAAGGTAAACAAATGAGATAATCTTCAAACTGGTTATTTTCTTGTCTCTGTACCAGAAAGTTGAGATTCTTTGTGTAAGGCTTGAAGGAGCGGAATAATTTTTCTAACATACATTGGCATACTAGGATTCCATCATTTTACACATACTACTGAAAAGTGAACACGCGGTCAAGCTTAATAAGAAATGAAGCTTGAGTTTTTCAAACATTTATATGTTGTCTTCATTCTTGCACCGTATTTTCAGAATCCACCCTATTATGAGATAAGTACTTATTTGTATTATGTATATAGTCTAGTTAGTGGATTTTAGATTGTGTTCTGTTGTATGAAAGAATCTTTTCTATTCCTAATTATTTCTCACTATTTATTGATATGAAAATATACTATAAAATTATAAGCACTTGAAATGATGTGTCTGTTTATTGAAAGATGCTACTTAACACAATAAACATTTGATTTCAGAAGATTCTAGTTCCCAAACTCTGAACTAAGCATGAAATTAACTGAGCACACTATATCTAACCTACTGACCTCATAGTAAGCCAAGAGTCCTGCTTCATTTGTGTACATCCCTGGAGGGCCAGCACTAGTAGTAGAGGCACCAATTCCAGTATTGGAGGGGTCACTCAGGATGAAGGTATGTCCATATGCTGGAAATCCCACAATAAGCTTCTCAGGCGCAGCCCCATGTTCCTTCCAGTAGGTCATGATGTAATCCTGTAGTGGAAAAGGTAGGTTTTAAGTCTTAAGCAGCTGGTTACCTTTGCTGGCTAATCCTGCTCTAATGGCTCAAATTATGTGCTGTTGATGGTCAAATAATAAGATATGTTTTCCAAATATTGTTGAGTTACAGTTTTTCAGTCATGCCAAATGGTATGAGTTAGTTGTACAAAACTCACAAGATGTAGGAGATTTATAATCTTCTTTTGAATCTGTGCAGGTTCTTACCACATTGCGGTAGCCATAAATGCCAGAGGCAGTTAGGGATTTGTAGAGAGGACTATTTTCTCCAGTGTAACCATCCTGGGAGCTATGGAGATTATATGTCATGACCTGGATGTAGTCAAGATACCTGAAAGAGGAAAGGTCTTACAATCAATCTTCATTTGGGCTAAGTTTGTTCAAGCTTTTCATTGTATCCTTAGCTACCTCAATTCCTCACTATATGCATCATTCTTTCTCCTCCACTAATACCTGTCTGCTAATTTTATGTTATCTGTAAACAAGAGTAATGACAAAAGATATGTTAAAATTTATGCTCTTTGACCCTTGAGAAAACCAATTAAAGAATGCCAGTGAAATAAAAGAGTAAACATTATATTGTCAATGGAATTAACTCCAGATAGACATTTTAGGAAAGAAGCAGGTAGAGAGTGGCTTAGCAAAACATTAATGTTTTTGGAATATGCTTTATGTCAGTCCAATAACAAATACTTCTGTACAAGATATTTGTCCTGAAGGCACCCCCAAACAATCCAGTATGTGGCCATTGCTCTAGGATGCTCATTATAACTAATGCAAAACCCATATTGTTTCATACACAACAAATGTTAGACATAGACAAAGCAAAACCAAAATTTACAGGGCAAACTTAACTTTTTTGGCAAGCCTACATAAAGCCAAATAGTATTATGTGGGCTTCTGGAGGATGAAGATATCAGTGGTCTGCCCCAGTGCTAGAATCAGCATGTTATAATACCAACATGCATGCCAAGTTATGCACTAAAGGTAAATAGCCTGAACGTAGTAAACTGCTTTTGGATAGGATATGAGTCCTTTCATGGAATGTATTTCATACCTAGTATTGTAAAGCTGGGAAAAGCTTATGCATTAGGAAGTCACAGACCCAACAGGCAACCAACTCTTGTGGTTTTGCTAGATTGTCTTACTGTTAAACTGACTTTTAAATCTGTAGTTGCATACCTGTAGAAGAATGATTATCTCAAATACTTGCAGAGAATTTGTTCTTTTTAAAGAAGAGTAGTTGAATAAGACACCTCTTTATTTGGTTATAGGACATAATCTAAGTAAGACAGAGCCCTCAGCTGGAGAAGTAGCATGTCTATTTTTATTTTTTATATTCAAGGCTCAAAGAGTGTTATAGAAAAAGCAGTGAAAAGAACTTATTAATGCTGAAGGAAGAAACATTGTGGAATGTTGATATCTAGATTAGATGTTGTTATTATTGGAAACACAGCCTCCAATCAGTTTTGGTGACATGCACACCACTTACAGGAGATCAAGACACCAAGCTTAAAGCACGAGTGGACAATTGCCAGCTCCAGCTCCACATTTGAAAGAGAAGCTTTTGTTACTTGGTGGCTGCTGAGGGAACCAGCTTCAATCTGCTTTGGGAATGTGGACATTCTTTGGTGCCTGCAATATGGTGGATGATCTCATGTGTGTGTGTGTGTGTGTGTGTGTGTGTGTGTGTGTGTGTGTGTGT
>CAJRSG010013381.1:421673-461356 GCA_907169655.1 Acomys percivali
GAGAGAGAGAGAGAGAGAGAGAGAGAGAGAGAGAGAGAGAGAGAAATCAAAATCTTTGGTGTCTTTGTATGAAAAAGCAGTATCATGTCTTTATTACTCATATTATTCAGTGTTGTGTTGCCATAACACAACCCATTCCAGTAAAAATTCCCATCCCTATTGAAAATTTGTACAACAAATCTTTGTTATCATATTTTTTTATAGAAGATCTTTAAGTAAGGTAAATTCAACACAAATTTACCAAGTCATACTGACTACAATTCTTTGTCAATAACTTAGAACCACAGTTATTTCTCATTCTCCCTAATCACATAAAATGATAGAGATTTTTGAGCTTTATTAATTTCTCAACTGCCATAAGTAAATATAAATCAAGTCTGCTGAAAGTGTACATTTACATGGGAATTCTTTTGAGATATCAGTTTCCAATAATTATGATTAGCCATTGTGAGAAGACAGAGTGCTAGGCATCTTGCCTCTTCCTCAGAGATTCAGATTCTGTTGTCTGGAATAGGAGTAGGCATTGCTTTCAGTGCAAGTTCTAATGCAGGACAAGTAAGTGGTAATATTCAAGGAACTTTGTTTATATGAATTTCTTTATAGTTGGGAATCATAGTTTAGTTCCTTCTTAATGTAGTGTCATTACTGAAGATAGAAGTAACCTAATTTTTTCCTTGTTATGAGTATGGCTATCCCAAATAAAACCTGCAATTACTGAATATGACGTCTTGGTTTGTTATTAAATAAAGAACTGTAAGAGAGTAAACTAAACAATTCTAATTCTGAAGACAATGATGTATGAATTAGAATATCATCCATTTCTTGTTTTCTAAGGTAGAAAGCTAAGATTCCCTCTTCACAAAAGCAGAAACAAACCAGAGACAGAAAGGGAGATACACATCCCACGTGGTTTTATAATGGTGATAATAGGCTGTATAAAAGAATGTCTACTTTCTGCAAATTTATGCATCTCTACTAAACCATAAGTGACAACATCTTGAGGAAGAAGGTTTCAGTAGAATAGTCTTGTCTACATGTCAGACAAGAAGCTGGGTTCCAGTCTCATGAGACATGAGGCCACCAAATTACTGTAATAATGTGTATGTTTCTATGTGTGTGACTTGGTCAATGGTTTAAAATATGTTCTCAAAACCTGCAAACTATCATTTAAAAAATGAAAAAGAGAGTTTCTTCTAAAATTTGAAAGAGAGATGACCCACATAAAGAGTAGAACTTTAAATTGTACAAATATATTTGCAAATGATGTAATTATAAGATGTTACTTTCACATATATAGTAGGAATTGTATAAATTATATATCAAGAATAAAAATCACCCTTAACAAAAAGTGGGTTAAGCCATCGAAATTTCTCAAAAAATCCTAAAAGGTGTAAGAAAAACAACATATTTTAAGAGAGCCATTCAAATTACAACCACATTAATGTAACATCTCATATCTATCATGATGGATGGCTATAATAAAAAAAGATAAAATGACCCATTTTGTCAGGGATATGAAGAAAAACCTCTTGTGCACCAGTAGTAGGTATATAACTTCTGTCATATATAAATACAGTACAAATAAATACGGTCACATGGGAATGAACCATGGAGATCCTCCAAAAGATAAACTGCCATATTACCAAGCAAAGACAGTACATAGTTTATATCTAAAATATATGTGATTGATGTAATTTTAAAAATCAGTTTCTCTCAATTTAAAAGTGAAGAAATATACACTAGTTCACTTCTCAATTCAAAATCACTGATTTTTAGCACCGTTTTAGGAATCACTGAGATATCCAACTAATGATACAAAATCTGTCCTTCCCTTACCTCTTTTTCAGAGCATTTAATGCTTTGTATTCCTTCAAGTCCTCCTTACTCATCATGACGATCTCATTGTTCTTCATTCCAGCAAAGGCATAGATCAGATGAGTACACAAGAAAGGATCAATGTCACCAGGGTTGAAACTCCCCAATTCAGGCCGATCCTTGGCCCCTCTGGTGTAGTAACACATCAACTGGTAGGCAGAACCTGGGAATGTTATCAGAAAAACAATGCCCCGATGCAGATACCAGTGAATTTGTTAAGATCTTGCCTTGCCTCTTTCCCTTAATGTGTCTCATGCACCTGTTCCGAATGATCAGAAGAATGTTCTGAATATTCTGGCAGATAGGTTCAGATATTTTGATTTGCACACTTGGAAATGACTAAGAGTTGTTTAGTTGTAATTGGTATTGATGCATAGTCAAAGCTGGTTAATCTTTGGATCCTCATAAGCAAAACAACCAAACAAATTTTCCTTGAGACCCAGAGGTTACCATAGTCAAAACACTCAACTAGAAATGATAGTAGTAAGAGCTGATATGACTCTACCACCCACAAAGCCAACTCATCATTTTTTCTCAAGTTGATTACTTTTTGAGACACTTTTGCCAAATAAATCATTATAGGCAAACAACTTCATTAGGAATAATTAACCTGTATTAGAGATCTATTTAAGGGGAGTTTTTTCCTTTTCTTTTTCTCTCCTTGTTTTTGTTGTTGTTGTTGTTGTTGTTGTTGTTGTTGTTGTCAACAACTCACCTAAATGAGCATTCAGCAGAATGGCCAGACCTAGAGAGAGAGAGAAAACACATTTTTCTAAGCATCAGTTACTAGAACCATAAGTGTCCAATTCTCCATTCCTGTAAGCCCTCCTACTGACTATAGATAATTCCATCCCAAAAGAAATTCTAAAGCTATGCACAGTGTGGGCACTGGAGTCATCCTGCCTTTCAAACTTCTCTCACTTCTGATAGAACCTGGCAATGTCCTGCTCCGTGTTCTGGTTTTTAATTGTTATTCCATTTCTCTGCTCATGGTAAGGATCGAAGTTACTCACTATTCGATCTACTTAGTGAGAATATATTCATCAGTTCTGGTACCCATACCTGCAATGAATAAAGCCTTCTGCTAGTCAAAACAACATCTAAAATACATCATTCAATATCTTTCAGAGCCATGACAATTATTTCAATTCATCTTTTCAAAAGCCCTGCCAAATTTTTGACTTAAGACAAAAATTTTAATCTACAAAGGAATAATTTAAGATTTTGGATGTTTCTCGTTTGAGTCAGGGTGTTATAATAGGTAGCCCAAGCTGGCCCCCTACTGTAGAATCATCTGTCTGTGCCTCCTGAGTCTTGAGATTTGAATCATATCACTATCATGAAAATAGAGATCCTCTACTCTGAACCCTTTGTGCATTGTGCTTCAGTCTTCACTTGGTTAAGTTTCTGAAGCTGAACAAACTGTATAAGGTACAGCTGCAGAGAAAATTCTAAGTTTGAACTACTTGCTTTAAACACCTAAATCTAACTCTTTGAATCATCAAATGTCCCTCTCTGTGACAATATTAAGTCATTACTGAAGCAGGTCTATGTAGGATAAATGTTAAATAATTCTGAAAAGAGGAGAGCAAATAAAACTTGCATAGTTCTATATCAGAATTTATAGATGTCCATCTTTCAAAATTTGTTTCAGAAGACAAAAAAATAAAATCAACCAAATGGCAATTTCAAACAGGTGTTAGAGCAAGAGTGATAGGATAGTGAATTACTGGAAAAAGACCAAGACAAAAAGAATGCTTGAATAAAGGTAAAATATAAGTACCATTCCTATATATATCATCAGTGACAGTAAAAGTGTTCTACCAGCCTGTGGACTACTGAAAGCTAGAAGAAAGTTAAATAAGGAAAAATTGAAATTACAAAAAGTATGTTAAATCACAGAGTTGCAGTTTCAAAATTGCTTCCTTGTCAGGTTCTGTGAGGAAAGAATAAAGCAAGAACGAGGCTCTGTGTCTGATTGTCAACTCACCTGTGGCAAGAATGAGCTTGGCCATGGTGTCTCTGGATTGCTCCAGGAGAGCTTCTGCTGGCTTTTTATACTCTAGAGACCATGGTTTTCATAGATTTTGAATATGGAAAGTTTTTACTAGGAAACCTTTTGGGTAATCTTTTAATCCATAGCTCCCTACTCTGACTCATCTCCTTTAGTTTATCATCAGCAACTTTCATCACGCTGTATGGACAAAATAGCTATGTTTCCAAGAAGTGGGTGGGTATCACCGGCATAGGCATTAGTCATCTGGGTAAGATCATTTTAGCAGTCCCCCAATACATAACCCTTCTTTAGATACTGCAATTAATACTTATTGTAAAGATCATACCTGAGAAAATTGAACTCCCATTGAAAAGTAAACAATACAGTTCATTGGAAGTTATTTGCAATTTGTCATTATAATCCTTTAGTCATTCACCCGAGAGTCTTGAAATTTTCTCAGGCTATGGGCCACGCTCTAACATTGTGGAAACTTTTCATTTTAGGAGGAACTCAAGGCAATATCATAACATAACCTTACCTAACAATATATGGGCCCAATCATATTCCTTCTCACACTTTCAAGTACTCTTTAGTCTTTTATACTATCTCCTAACACACAGAGAGTAATCGAAATCATTTCCAGTTGCTAGAACATGAGGATAATGATGTAAAATTTTATACAACTATTGGCCACAAATATTTTTTTAGAATTATGTGTTTAGAATTAATTTCAATCTCTTTTTCTAGCCACAGTCTGTTATTAGCATCTTACATTAAATTTTTACTTCTATAAAATGATGGACTTATACCTTAAAAAACATTACATGCCATTCCTTTTTCATCAAAGATTTTATTTTATTTTTGGAATATACATTTATATTATTACACATAAATAGAAAAATTACATGCTATAAAACGAACCACAAAATAATCAGGGATTCTATTAATGTTACATTCATGGTGTTCTGCCTAATTATATTTGGCAACCTTGTAGAAAACATCGTTCCTATCTTGGTGAGTCTAAAATTCTCAATGAGAATCAATATCTTTCATATCTCATATTTATCAACTTAAAACCTCTATCTAGGCATAAAAAACATCATAACCCCTAAGCAGCTAGGGTTAATTGTAAGACTAAACTATCTGGTCTTCAATTCCATCAGAGAATTGAGAAAGAACGAAACTTAATTACTTGAGTGAGTCAGAAGAGCATATTAGCAGCTTCCAAAATGAGTGGGGGGAATGACAGAGACAGTTTGCTGCCTGAAAAGTCAGCCAAAACTCTCTATAATGTTGACGCATCATCTTCAGCCTTCTAGACCAATATAGCTGACAAACATATTTATGAGGCAGGAACTATTGGGGACTTTCTTACCCTGTCTTTGCAGAGTCTGACCAACTCTGTCTGTATCCAAGCTTGCCTATTTTAGACAGAATTCTGTCTGTGGCAGAAAGGGGAACATTTTGCCCAGTGACTTGTTTGCCACATTTGAAGCCATCTCCATGAGGGGGTTCTTTGATTCTCATCATCTTCTTGAAGTAGGTTGGGTGCTGCCAGGAGTTATCCTGTCTTGTTGTCAAAGAATCTTTAAAATATTGAAAGCCTCTTTAAATGCCATATTATGTAAGTCTCTAAGGCTTTGAAGACCTTAATTAGCTATTTTACCCTATCTATCTAATGGAACATATCTATCTGTTAAAACTATGATGTATGCTGAAAATAGGCTGGTGGCTGACCTGACCATTATTTGATCAGCTAACAATTCGTTTGTATTACTTAATTATCCTAAACAACCTGCAATGGCACTTTCCAGGTATTGGAAGTAAGTTTTGTATTATAATTGAGTTTATGGGTTCAATACCTCATATTAGAGTAGAAATATATATAATGTATGTGGAGAATTATCTTAAATTTGAATTCTATACCAATGTGTCAAAGTTAATCTTATTTTGTATCAATATACAAAATTCTATACCAATGAATTCAAAACAACCTTAATAGATAGTAACAAATAAGTCCTTAGGTTAAGGAGTAGATTGAATAATCTACTTTTTATCCTATCATTCCTATATATTTCTATATCCCTCTTCTTTCTTTTCAACCCCTATCTCCATATCTATGAAAGAAAGATGAAGGAAAAGAGAAATGTCCCTGAGTCCAAGCTCATTTTCTCTCTGAATAAGACCAATAATAACTTATAAGCAATTTCCAATGAAAATAAGCAGCTGTAGCCCAAGAGAGTAAACAAAAACCTACCCAAACTCCCCTTAGGGAAAATGAGGCATCGTTTTTTTAAGGTTTCTTCTGCCTGATTCCGGGCAAATAGTACCTTTGTAGGAACCCGAATAACATTGGGGAACATGGCTAATTAAGCCAGGAATAGCATTTGTGGTCCACTTTCCAAATGTTGAGAAATTTCAGGCTTAGAAGGAGTCCTGTGTGGGACAGTCTGAAATGCTGGACCAATCTGTTTTATAAGCTTTCTTTGAAGCTGTTCTGTTCTGATGAATAACAGCAACTGAAGCACTTGGGCTGTAACATGAAGGACGCAGGATGTCAGAGTCCAGCATGCTGAGAGGAATGAATCGTGTCAGGTCTGATCCAGCTTCAGTTTCTGGTTCTTTTGTTCTGAAAACATATAAATTCTCACAAGCATTATACAGTCTTAAAATGATAAATGTATGAGGTGTATGTGATGCACAGAACAATTAAGGCAATATCTCTGATCTTATGAGCAGAAGAAAGACATCTGCTAATCTTCATTCATACCATATGAAGAGTGGCATCTAATAATAAGTCATAGGGATTCTGTGACCAATAAGAAGCCTTGTCTATGCATGTACATTCATGTCTTAGCCAGTCTCAGAGTTATTCCCACGTAGTGGGATTATCACTACAAGTTAGCTGCTTGTTTTGCAGTTTGAATTCTTTACATCCCAATTCTAGTCCCCTCCTTCAACATCTTTCTATCCCACCTTCCTGCTCTCATCCCCACTCCTTCCATCCCCTTGTCCTCAGATAGGGGATCCTTCCTCCTCTAACATCTGACCTCTGCCTATCAGGTCTCATCTGTCCTACCTGTGTCTTCCTCCTCTGTGGCCTGGCAGGGGGCAAGTGATCTCTGTTGGAAAGCCAGAGTCAAAATTAGAAGTAGTCCATATTCCCCTTATTGTGGCACCCACATGGAGACTCTGCTGCCTATCTGAGAAGAGAGTCTAGGTCCATATCATACATGGTCTTTGGTTGGTGCATCTGTCTCTGTATTGTAATGTGGTTATCCTGTAGTAAGTGGACATGCTAGCCTTTTGTGATGGCCTTCCCTGACCACAAAGGTATCTGTTCTTCAAAGTCCAGTTCAACTCCTCTTTTCCTCAGAATTCCTGTAGGCATTTTATTGCATATTGTTTGTTATGGTTGTATGGTGGTACTTAAGATAATACACAGCATTTAGGTTGTTGGTGAATGGTTATTTATCATAAGATATTGGAGAAAAAACACATTGGCACCTTGCCTGAATTCTTGCACAAACACATGATTTTCATTTTTTAAATTAATTAAACATGTGAATGTTCCCACTGTACCCAACTTCAAGTCAAGTTCTTGAATGCAGGGTTGGAATGACAAGCGCACCATTGTCCATGTCAAACCAACATAGTACACATTTGGTGAGGCTTAACACTGTGTGGGCAAGTACTACACAAAAACTAAATCTTCTCTCAGTCTCGAGAGATCTCCAAGATTTGGTCAAATGGTGAGTGAATGATATCTAATGGTTGGACATATGTCAACGTACTACCAGTTTACAAAAAATATAGGGATTATAACCGACTTTATTTAGTTATGGTGTTGCTAAAGTTGCCAAGAACTTTGCAGAGGCACACCATTAATGATGATGCAAAAACACGCCAAGAGCAGGAAGTAAAGTCACTCTCCATGTGAACTCGGCCAACTCTATAATTACTGTTTTAAGGCTAACTTTGTTTTGGTTTCATAGTGTTCCTTCATTTGGATTGATGAAAATTTTTCTATTATTGAACTGCTTATAGATTTTTCCTAATGTAAATGATGTTTCAATAAAGTTGTAGCAGGATACATTAAAAAATTAATTAAACATTTTTATTTTTACATATACATTTGTATTATTACACTTATATATGGCAAACTACCTATATCATAAAGAACCATGACACAATCAGGAATTATATAAATGTTACATTCTTAGTGTTTTGGCTATTTGTATTTGATAGTCTTGAAGGAAATATCTTTCTTATCTTGGTGCATCTAAAATTCTAAATATAAATCAATCTCCATCACATCTTCTCATTATCAACTTAAAACTTCTATTTAGGGGAGTGCCGTCTGGAGGAATCTCCATACCTGATCTCAAGTTGTACTATAGAGCAACAGTAATTAAAACAGCATGGTACTGGCACAGCAATAGGCTAGTAGATCAATAGAATTGAACTGAAGACCCAGAGATGAATCCACACACATTTGGTCACTTGATTTTTGACAAAGAAGCCAAATCCATTCAATGGAAAAACAACAGCATCTTCAACAAATGGCGCTGGTCTAACTGTATGTCTACATGTAGAAAAATGCAATTAGACCCCTATTTGTCACCATGCACAAAAATCAAGTCCAAGTGGATTAAAGACCTCAACCTAAAACCAGAGACATTAATCCAGTTAGAGGAAAAAGTGGGGAAGAGTCTGGAACACATAGGCACAGGAGACAACTTTCTGAACAGATCACCAACAGCCCAGGCCTTAAGGTCAACAATTAATAAATGGGACCTCATGAGGCTGAGAAGCTTCTGTAAGGCAAGTGACACTGTCAAGAGAACAAAGCGACAGCCTACAGACTGGGAAAAGATCTTCACCAAGCCTACATCTGACAAAGGTCTAATATCCAAAATATATAAAGAACTCAAGAAATTAAACACCACCAAACCAAATAACCCAATTGAGAAATGGGACTTGGAACTAAACAGAGAATTCTCAACAGAAGAATATCAAATGGCTGAGAAACACTTAAAGAAATGCTCGACCTCCTTAGTCATCAGGGAAATGCAAATGAAAACAACTCTGAGATTCCATCTTACACCCATCAGAATGGCTAAGATCAAAAACTCAAGCGACACCACATGCTGGCGAGGATGTGGAGAGAGAGGAACACTCTTTCATTGCTGGTGGGAATGCAAACTAGTACAGCCACTTTGGAAATCTGTCTGGTGTTATCTCACAAAACTGGGAATAGGGCTTCCTCAAGACCCAGCTATTCCACTCCTTGGAATATACCCAGAAGATGCACCAGCACACAACAAGAAAATTTGCTCAACCATGTTCATAGCTGCCTTATTCATAATAGCCAGATCATAGAAACAGCCTAAGTTTCCCTCAGTAGAAGAATGGGTAAAGAAACTGGTTCATCTACACTATGGAATACTACTCAGCTATTAAAAAAGGAATTCCTGAAATTTGTGGATAAATGGATTGAGCTAGAAATGATCATAATGGATGAGTTAACCCAGAAGCGGAAAGACTCAAATGGTATATACTCACTTATATCTGCATACTAGCCCAAGGGGCATGTCCCACGAAAGCCTTCCCTTACCAGGAAACTGGGACAGAGGGGAGGACACCCTATTGGGACTCTAGATGAGAGAAGCATGGGAGAATAGCAAATTAGAAGGAACCAGTGCGTCTTAGAAACCTACAAGTAGAACATTATTATAGGCAGATTTGGGCCAAGGGGTCCTGCTCAAACTAAGGCACCAGCCAAGGACAATACAGATGGTAAACTTTAAACCCCTACCCAGATCTAACCAATGGTCAGAACAGTCTCCACACTTGAGTGGAGAGTGGGATATGACTTTCTCATGTACTTCTTTCTTTTCAATCCCTATCTCCAAACCTAAGAATGTAAGATAAGGGAAAAAACAGACATCTTTGAGTCTAACTTTGTTTTCTCTCTAAATAAGACCAAGAGTAACTTGTAACCAACTCCCATTGACAATGACCCTCTATAGCCCAAGAAACCAACAAAAAACCTACCCGGCCCCCTTTAAAGGAAATGGGACTTCATTCTCTTAAGGTTTCCTCTGGCTGATTTTGGATAAATATTACCTAGTAGGGGCCCAAATAAAATCAGGGGAATGGTTAAAGAAGCTAGGAGTCACATTTGTGGTCCAGTTTCTAAATGTTGAGAAATTCCAGGCTTACTTAGAGTCCTGTGTGGGACAGTCTGAAATGCTGGACTAATTGGGATTGGAAGCTTTCTTTGAAACTGTCCTGGGAGCTGTCTTGTGATAAAGAACAGCAATTGAAGGACTTGGTGTCAGAAAATGGATGATACAGGATGTCAGTGTTCAGCATGCTGAGAGGAATACTTCCTGTCAGGTCTGATCCAATATCCAGATCTTTTGTGGCATTTGTTAATATGGATTTGCCTTCTTCGTCAAAATCAAGTGTCTGCAGGTATGTGGGTTAATTTCTGGATCTTCAATTCAATTCAATTCCATTAATCAACTAACCTATTTCCATGGCAGTACCATGTTGTTTTTATTAATGTTGCTCTATGGTACAGCTTGAGATCTGTGGTGAGGATTCCTCCAGAAGATCTTCTATTGTACAGGATCATTTTAGCTATTCTGGGCTTTTTGGTTTTCCATATGAAGTTGAGAATTGGTCTTTAAGGTTGGTAAAGAGTTGTGTGGGTATTTTGATGGGAATTGCACTGAATCTGTAGATTGCTTGGTAAGATGGCAATTTTTACTATGTTGATTCTCCCAATCCATGAGAATAGGATTCTTTCCATCTTCTGATTTCTTCTTCAAATTCTTTCTTTAGAGATTTGAAGTTTTTTCATACAAATCTTTTACTGTCTTGATTAGAGTTACACCAAGATACTTTATATTATTTGTTGCTATTGTAAAGGGTGTAGTTTCCCTAACTTCTTTCTCAGCCTGTTTGTCACTTGTATACATAAAGGTTACTGATTTTTTGAGTTGATTTTGTATCCAGCCACTTTGCTGAAGGTATTTATAAGCTGTAGGAGTTCCTTGATAGAGTTTTTGGAGTCACTTATGTATACTATCATATCATCTGTTAATAGTGATAGTTTGACTACTTCTTTTTGGATTTATATCCCCTTGATCTCCTTTAGATGTCTTACTGCTCTAGCTAGCACTTTGAGTACTATATTGAGATATGGAGAAAGTAGACAGCCTTGTCCTGTCCCTGATTTCAGTGGAATTTATTTAAGTTTCTCTCCATTTAGTTTGATGCTGGCTGTAGTCTTGCTAAATTTGCCTTTATAATGTTTAGGCATGTGCCTTATATCCATATTCTTTCCAGAACTTTTAAAATGAATGCATGTTGGATTTTGTCAAATGCTTTTTTGGCATCTAAGGAGACGATCATGTGGTTTTTTTTTCTTTCAGTTTTTTTATATGATGAATTACATTAATGGATTTCTGTATATTGAACCACCCCTGCATGCCTGGGCAGAAGCCTACTTGGTCATGGTGAATGATAGTTTTGATGTGTTCTTGAATTCGGTTTGCAAGTATTTTATTGAGTATTTTCACATCAATGTTCATAAGAGCAATTGGTCTGAAATTCTCTTTCTTTGCTGAGTCTTTGTTGTTTAGGTATCAATATGACTGTGGCTTCATAGAATGAGTTTGGTAATGTTCCTTCTATTTCTATTTTGTGGAATAGTTTGAAGAGAATTGGTATTATCTCTTTTCTGAAGGTCTGGTAGAATTCTGTGCTGAATCTATCTGGTCCTGTGTTGCTGCTGCTGCTGCTGCCGCCGCCGCCGCCAATGCTGCTGTTGCTGCTGCTGCTGCTGCTGCTACTGCTGCTGTTGTTGTGAGACTTTTGATGACTGCCTCTATTTCCTTAGGTGTGATAGGACTATTCAATTTGTTTACCTGATCTTGATTCAATTTTGGTCATTGTTAGTTATCAAGAAAATTGTCCATTTCATTAGGATTTCAAATTTTGTGGCATATAGGCTTTGGAAGTAAGACCTGATGATTCTTTGGATTTCTGTCGTGTCTGTAGTTATGTCTCCTTTTTTATTTTATATTTGTTTCATGATATCTACTAGTTTCCTTGTTTCTCCATTTAGTTCTGTATTAATGATCTGTCTATTGGGGATAGAGGAGTGTTGAATTCTCCCACTATTAATGTCTGGGTTTGATGTGTGATTAAGGTTTATTAACATCCCCTTTTATGAATGTGGGTACTCCTGCATTTGGGACTTAGATGTTCAGAATTGAGGCATCATATTTTTCCTTTGATGAGGATGTAGTGCCAAATTATTTTCTATATTTAAGACATTCTAAAATTTACCATGTCTATTTACTTTAAAAATATTAGAGCTTCACAGTTTGGTTTCTATCTACTGGACTTAACAATTATGGTAGAAATACAGTCCAGAAGGATTATCTTGTAAAAGTAACATGAAAAGATTCTGAAACCACTTTCTCAGGACTAGAGTTTTTATGACGAGTTTATGTCTGTCACTCCTCTAGTACTTAAAGTCCTAGCCAGCACAACAAGACAACAAAAGAAATGAAGGGGATACAGATCAGGGAGGAAGAAGTCAAAGTTATTGCTATTTAAGACAATATGATAATGTACCTTAGTGACCTCAAAAAGTCTACCAGAGAACTCTTACAGCTGAAAAACACCTTCATCATGGTGGCTGGAGAGGAAATTAACTAAAAATTATCAGTAGCCCTATTGTATACAAAAACAAACAGGCTGAAAAAGAAATTAGAGAAACAATATCCTTCTCAAATATTACAAAAATATAAAGTATCTTGGTGTAACTCTAACCGAGCAAATCAAAGACCTATATTATAAGAACTTCAAGTCTCTGAAGAAAGAAATTGAAGAAGATATCAGAAGGTGATAAGATCTTCCATGCTCATTCTTCAGTTGGATTAACAGTAAAACTGGTCATCTTATGAAAAGCAATCCATAAATTCAATCCAATTCCCATAAAAATGTCCACACAATTCTTTACAGACCTTGAAAGAATTATTCTCAATTCCCTATGACAAAACAAAGAATCAAGAATAGCTAAAAACAATCCTATATAAGAAAAGAACTTCTGGAAGTATCTCCATATCTGACTTCAAGCAGTACTACAGACCTATAGTAATACAGTATCAATGGTACTGGCATAGAAACAGACAGGTAGATGAATGGAATCTAATTGAATACCCAGAAATAAATCCACACACCTACAGACACTTGACTTTTGACAAAGAAACCAAAACAACGCAAAATGCTGAACATATACTGCTTGCTAAAGTGAAGGTCTACATGTAGAAAAATGCAAATAGATCCATATTTGTCACCCTGCACAAAATTCAAATTCAAGTGGATCAAAGACCTAAATATAAAATGAGAAACACTAAATCTATTAGAAGAGAAAAATGGGGAAGAGCTTTGAACTTATAGGCACAAGAGATAATTTACTGAACAGAACACCACCAACTCAGACTCTAAGGTAAACAATAAATGGTACCTCATGAAACTGAAAACTTTCTGTAAAGCAAGGGACACCTTCAGTAGAACAAAATCAGTCTAACCATTAGTAAACGATCTCCAACAAAGGACTAATATCCAAAATATATAAGGAACTCAAGAAAACAAACAAAATAATCCAATTCTCAACAGAGGAACATCAAATGGCTGAGAAGTACTTAATGAAATGTCCAATGTTCTTAAACATTGCACAAATGAAATCAAAACAACTCTGAGATTCCACCTTACAATTTTCAGAATAGCTAAGATCAAAAATTCAACTGACAGCATGACCCATGCTTCAAGACCCAACTATACCATTCCTGGACAGACACTCAAAAGATCCTCAACCAAACAACAAGGAAATTTGCTCAAATATGTTCATAGCCATTTTATTTGTAATGGCCAGAAACTGAAAACAACCCAGAAGTCCCTCAACTGAAGAATAGATAGAGAATCTGTGGTACATTTACAAAATGAAATACTACTCAGATAAGCTATTAAAAAACAAGAAAATCATGAAAATTTCAGGGGAAATGGAGTAGTAAAGGTCATCTTGAGTGAAGCAACCCCGACCCAGAGAGACACACATGGTATGTACTCATTTATATGTGGATTTTAGTCACATAGTAGAGGATACACATATTACAATTCACAACCAAAAGAAGATAAATAACAAGGAAGACCCAAAGGAGGATGCTTAAATCTCACTCAGAAGAGGAAATATAACAGACATCAGGAGTGGTTAAATAGAGAGAACAGGGGAAGAGAGGGAACACAGAGAGAAATGAAGGATGATATCAGACCTGAGGAGAATTGGAGTGGGAGGACAGAGGGCTCTCAAAGAGAAGAGATACCTTGAGTTGGGGCTTTTATGTGACAAGCTGGAGATGTATGACAGAATTGTCTCTGGTGAAGATACGATAATGACGCTATCTGACACTCCTAGTAGCAGGGGTCATGGAGACTTAGGAGAACACCTTCTAAGTAGACAGGGCTCCTAGTGGAAAGAGATGAACACCAATGTACCCACAAAATCTTTGGCCCCAATCGTACTCTGCCTACAAGATCTGCAAAGACAAAAATGAAGCAGAGATGGAAGAATTGTCCAATCAATGCCTGGTCCAAACTGAGACCCAGCCCATAGGGACATTCAATCCCTGTCAGTATTAACAATACTCTTTTATGCCTCTAGATGAGAGCCTAACACAGCTGTCCTCTAAGTGGATCCACCCAGCAGCTGATAGAAATAGTTGAAGAGACAGACCCAAGGTCAAACTTTGAGGGAGTGCATTATTTAACATAGAAAGAATAATTCATCTTTCCATAAGAGTGCCTAAATCCTGTCTGTGCATGGTCTTCCTGGGCCCAGGTTAGTTGGCTCTGTTGGTCTTCTGGTGGAGCTCCTGTCCCCTAGCAGTCCTTCTAATTTTCTGTCCACTCTTCCACAAGACCCCAGACTACTATATCCAGAAACATTCAATCAAAATAAAGGAAGAAAAAAAAACTCAGTCACAGTCATAAAGGAGGGAAGTAAGGGGAAATGGGAGGGAGGAAGGAATTGGAGGATACAAGGGATGGGATAACAATTGAGATGTAATATGAATATATTAGTAAAATATATTTTAAAAAGAAAACAAGATATTCCATGAGGAAACCAAATTTAAACAGTATCTATTCACTATTTTAGCCCTATAGAAGATTCTAGAAGGAAAACTCCAACCTAAGGTGGCTTAACTAAATGCAAGAAAACATAGTAAATAAATATTTTCACACAAGGAAAGCCAAAAGAATCATTGGTCATTAATATATCTCAAAATCGATGGACTCAAATTCTCAATAAAAAGACACTGACTAAAGGAATGGATAAAAAAACATGTTCCATCATTCTGCTACAAATAAAAACACACCTCAATATCAAAGATAGACATTACTACAGAATAAATGACTGGCAAAAGTTTTTCCAAACAAAATGACACAAGAATCCAGATCTAGTAGCCATTCTAATATCCAGCAAAATACACTTTCAGCATAAATTAATCAAAATAGATGGGGAAGGATGCTTCACACTTATCAAAGGAAAAATTCACCAAGAAACTAGAAATGACCTAGGTATCTCTCAAGTAAGGATGGATAACGAAAATGTGGTTCGTTGCACAGCTATTAAAAACAACGGCATCATAAAATTTGCAGGCAAGTGGAAGGAAGTAGAAAAGATCACCGTGAGTGATCCACAGACCTCAAGAAGGTAAGTAACAAGGAAGGGACCAAGGCGAGGTGTGTTTGACTCTCACTGAAAAGGCCAAGTAGAATAGACCTAAGGGTATAAATTAAAGGGACTGGGTGGGAAATGGTGTGGGAAGAGGAGCATGAGGTATTAAGTTGGAGGAGGGTAAAGGGAGGGAGTACTGTGATAAAGATCTGGATTGGTGGTGTGGCATCTCTGACATGAGCTAGAAAGTTAAAATAATGAAAACTCTAAGGAATCTACAAAGGTGACCCTAAGACTCCCAGAAATTGGGGATATTGAGCCTGAACTAGCCATCTCCTGTAACAAGGCCAGACTTCCAATAGAGGGAGTTGGGCACCAACTCAGCCACAAAACTTTAGACTCACCATTTTTCCTGCAGGGGTAAAGACAGAGCAGAAATTTATAGAATGTCCAACCAATGACTGGCCAGGTTTGAGACATATGACATGAGAGAGCACATCCCTGACACTATTAATGATATTCTGTTATACTTGCAGACAGGAGCCTAGCACAACTATAATCAGAGAGACTCACCAAGAAATTGATAGAAACTGATGCACAGACCCACAGCCAAACATTAGGTGGAGCTTGGGGAGTCCTGCAGAAGGTGAGAAAGACGCATAGTAGAGACCAGTGATGTCAAGGGCATCAAAAGAAAACCAACAAAATCACCTAACCTGGGCTCATAGAAGTTGTGTATACTGTCACCAATACACAGAACTGTATCCTAACAGTTGTATATCTTGAAAGAGAAACTCACAGGCCCTAGCACATACAGATATTCTATTGGAAACCAAGTGATTTGGCAAGAAGGGGGGTCTTATAGGGTTAAGTTTGATAACTACTGCTGGGCCCACAAAATTCTAATGATTAGTTACAAAATCAAGATCACACAAACAAAATAAATCGAATCTATGAGACACTAAACAACAAAATGAGAGGAAAAGATTCATAGGGAGAAAGGGGAGCTTATGCAGTTCTTGAGAAAGAAAGCAAATTACAGGGAGAGAGACAAGAATTCATAGTGTACATGTATGTAACTGAGTAAAGTTTACAAAAGAAAACAAAGCAATTTCATTCTATTATTTTTATTCATATTAATCATAGTATCACTCATCAATGATATATTATGGTGCTACTCAATCTTACAGTTTTTTAACTGTCTTAGACATGAAGATAAGTTGTAGATGCTTTGATTAACAAAGTTCCAGAGACCTCCAGCTGTCCAGCATAATCTCTAGACATCTAGAACAGCTGTTGAGGCTTTGCATGACAAAGTTCCAAAGATCGCCAGCTGATCACCACCGCCTCCAAATATTATGTATGGTCCAAGTGAAATGTTGTTTAGAAATCTGCTATTTCTCCTAAAACTGTTTTTTTTCCTTTATTTCTCAGCCCTAAGGAAATTCATACAGGGGAAGCTTTTTCCCACAGAGAATATTGAAAGAGGTAATCTGGCCAAAGGCTTGAGACAATGATAGAGTTTTTTACTCTGACTGTAAGCTCCCAAGCAGAAACTGGATATAAGAAAGTTAAGACCTAGACATAACAGAACCTGGCTTGATACTATTACCTCTAGAAACGTTCCTTAGAATGTGCTTTAAGATCAATAGAATGTGAGCTTGGAACATCATGCTTTAAGTTCATGCTTTACAATAGAGGACCCGTTGGCAGTCAGTTAGCCTAGGCTTGGATAGCACACCTGTTGATTTGGGACTGGAAGTAAGTCAAATTTTTTGTTTATTAGAGAACATTTAGCTCAAGCTATGTTGCTATGACCATCTTGTAAACACAATGTCTTTAGCCCAGGGAAATGTATGATTAAACTTTACTGAGTATTGTTTAAGAAGTAATAATCATGTTATGCTAGCCATTGTTCGGAAATTAATTGATTTCTGTTATATGCTTTGTTGTAGGTTACAGAATGTTTTGTATTTCCTTGTTACACTGTTGATTTTTTATTGCCTTAGTGATTGTAATGAAGGAAAAAATCATGATATAATCTGTTATGAAAAAAATGAACTTTGTTTCAATAAAATACTGGGGTTGGCCCAAGAAGAAAGAGGACAAACAAGTAACAGGCATGAGACAGTAGGCTAGACAACAAGAGAGACAGAGAGATGGGGAATGGCAAGAGAGATAGGTAGATGGGTAACAGCAAGCAAGGAGATAGGAAGATGGGCAACATCAAGCAAGATGATAGTAGGTTAGAAAGACAGCAAGCAAGTAATTGAGTAAGGAGCAAGGAATCAGACAGACAATAAGAAAGCCAGAGACAGAGACAGATAGAGAGCCAGAAGAAAAATTCTTCTGGGTTTTAAGACCTTCAGCTTGTACCACATATGCCTGAGTCTCTGAGTATTTCTTTTTCCTCCATTCCTCAACTTCTCCTCAACAACTAGTTCCTCTAGCTAGTTGTTCAACCAATGGTTGGTTTCCCTTAACCAGCCTTTCACCACCTACTTAATTCTCCCTACCATGGATCCACCTCTCTTTTCTCTTCTTTACCATTCCAGGAGCTGGTCTTAGGGAGCAGCATTTAATCTACATAGTTTACATAATTTTACATAGATTTTTCAAATTTTAAATTTACAAACTTTCCCAAACATTTGCCTTCTTACCTTTGTGGTAGCATTAATGAAACAAAGACACTTAATACCACAGGTTGAATGAGCTATAGTAAATATGGCTGAAACACTATTCAAAGTAAAATTAAAAGATAGTACTACAGATGCCAAGAGCACCTAATAGATCAAAAAGTACATAAAGAAATGGAAAATCATAACAGAAACTTAAATAATTAATCATTGACAAACCCCAAGGCAAAAGTATAGCTAGACATTTCTGAGAATTAAATATTTAACAAATGTCTCATATCACTTCAACTAATACGAGCAACTTAAATTATAAGCACATAAAATCATGACTCATGTACTTAAAAACGGATAGGATAAGAGCAAAAGAAACCAACCACTATTGACAAAATTATGTAAAAGGAAAAATGGACACTATTGATAATAACATTATTGAGTACAGCCAATAGGGAAAGCAGTATAGAGATTCATCCAAAAGTTATAAATACTTGTCACATGACCTAGTAACCCAACTACCTAGTGTATATCCAACAGAAGGAAATATGCACATTGCTAAGAGAGAGTAGTATGTGGACAGTGACTATAGTACTATTCACAACACAAAAATATATAGAATCACATTACATATCTTTAACAGATGAAAGGACTGAAAACTTGCATTATATAAACACAATGTAATACTAATCTGTCATGAATGAGAAATATGTCATCTACAACAACGTTGGGTAAAACACAGAAATACAAGTAGCACATGGTCTCAATTCTAAATAGAAACAAAAATATTTTAACTCACATAAAATTAAAACAGAATAGTGGTAAACAGGGCCTGGTTAGGGAAAGAAAGATTGGAAAATATTAATTAAAAAGTAAATCACGATAAGCTAAGATTAATTTCAATGTCTCCATATGGAGACTTTTCACCATGAAAAAGAGTAGTGTATGAGTTCATACATACTAATCAGGTCATGAACCATTTGGGAGGGTAGGCGAATTCAGAGACAATGTGGTGTGTGATGACTACATCTAGTTTTTAACAAAATATATGGAGAGAATTGGCCAGATCCACACTTCAAACCAATTGGTTTTAAGTTACATTTTAACAAGCATTGGTTTGTGGCAAGAATCGTCTCAAGAAACACAAAATCAGACAGCCCTGCTCTTGCTCTCCCCTGACCTGTGTTTCAAGGCCTTTGAAGCTTGGCAGTTACACAAACCTTCCATGCTTCTCCTGGTGATCTTGCTGCTCTGCATTCCAGCAGAGGCATAGATGAGATGATCTCACAGGCAAGGGTCAATATCATCATGACTGAATACCCCATGTCTGTCCAGTCTTGGGCCATGTTGTAGTAGCATGTCAACAGATGGGAAGTGTCAGTGGGAGGTAAGGAGCTAGATTAGCCACTTAAAGTAGACGATAGTGAAACTTTTTGACAGGTTGACCACTTTCTCTTGCTGTGTCTCAGGAGGCTACTGGGCAAGAGGAGGTGATTGGTGTGAACACTTAAACATGAGTCCAGAGATTTCAACTCAGGCACAAGACTCTAACTTGGACTTGATTATTCAGAGCTTAGATGAGCTTAGAAGCCCAACAGGGAATCTTGTCCTCCATTCTTGTGCACTTCCACAGTTACCACTTTACTAAGGTGGATAACCTACAGAAGATAGCATTGAGTATTGAGCTGAAACAGACTGTACATGAAGAAATCCCTTATCTTTCCCAGGTTGGTATAATCTCTTGATGTTTTACTTACAACTGCAAGTAATGGTATAGTAAAATTCAAAAAGCACACAATATTGGTAGAAAATTATAGCAAGAACAACTCATGAGAACTTGAGACTTATGTAGCAAAGATTTTGTCAACAATAAAGATGAGATCAATGACTTAACCAAATGTGCAGGTAACAAATATGCCAGAAATAGAGACAGAATACAGACATCTACTCTGAGGAAGCTTGTCTGGAAATTCACCAATCTAATTCTGAGGCATGTGGGCCACCCTGGGAGCATAGATTACTGCAATCCCTGTGATACTTGACAGCTGCCTTTCCATGAATATACATTCTATCTACTCTTTATACATCTCTCTCTCTCTCTCTCTCTCTCTCTCTCTCTCTCTCTCTCTCTCTCGTGTGTGTGTGTGTGTGTGTGTGTGTGTGCACGCACGCACAGAGTTAAAGACAAAAAAATGACATGTATTTAAAAGAGAGAAAGAAGGGCTAAATGGGAAGGTTGTAGGAAAGAAAATAAGAGAGAAAAATTACATGTGAATTATAATATCTTTTGTTTTTGTAAAGTTAAAAAGAAACTGATTCAATGTCTTTAAATAACTGAATGACTAAGACCAATGCTTTTGAAACCTGAAACACTGCAACTGCTAGAAGAAAACATGGACAGTTCCAAACACAGTGTATGTAAAGGAAGTAATTTATGAGTACAAATCCATTTGCCCAAAAAATGGCAAGTCAAACTCATAAAACTAAATGATTCTACAAAGCTAAAGAAACCATCATCCAGATTATGACAAAGTCCACAAAATAGAAGAGAATCCTTACTACTTTACATATAACAGAGAACTAACATCCATAGTATGGAGAGAAAAATTTAAAAAGGAATCAAATAGATCTATGCAAAATATGGGCTTGAGATCTGAAAAGGACATTCGCAAGAGACAGAAAATGGCAAAGAAATATCTCAAAAAAAGTGTTCATAATCTCTATTGCATTGCATTACCTAGAGAAATGCAAATCAAAGCAACTTTGACCAACATCTACAAAACAATAGACAACAAATGCATAAGGGTTTGGTGGAAGAAGGGAACCCTAATTCACTGTTGGTAGGATTGGAAACTGGTACAGCCACTATAAACATCAGAGTGGAAAATTCTGGAAAATCAAAGATTAAATCAGCCATATGATACAACTATGACACTCTTGGCACATAAACAAAGACCTCAACCTCCTAGTCCTCAGATAATTGTTCAGCCATCATCATCATTGTTGCTGCTGTAATCTTAATAGCTAGGAGATGAAAACAGGCTACATGTCCTACAACCAAAAAATATCCAATGAAAATGTGGTGTGTGTACACTGTGGAATACTATTCAGCTGTAAAAGAAAATGAAATGAAAACATTGTAAATATATCGATGAATATAGAAAATATTGAGTAAGGTAACAGAGAAAGAAGAATGTCACATAGTGTCACTCACTGAAGACTCCCAGCACCAAATCTTCAGGCATGAGTACAAATCCTGGAGAAACTGAAGAAATCACGTGAGTATAAAGGGATCATTGCTGGGGCATGCAGACTGGGAAACAATACAGGAGGAAATAGCAATGAACAAATGATCTGATCAGGGAAATGGGAAGAGGGATAGTTCTAATTAAAGAGGTAGATAAATATAGGGTTAGAATGGCTTTAAAAGTCATAAGGAATCATATTATTATATATCAGGCTGAAAACACTAATATAAATCATAGAAAGATGATAGATGATAGATAGATAGATAGATAGATAGATAGATAGATAGATAGATATAATGTTCTCATCAGAGAGGCAAAAATACACCCATTAATTCTCACCAATATGGCTGACAAAACATAAGTGTTAAAATCAAAATAAAAATAGAATAGAACAAAGCTCACATGGCCTGAGCCCTAAACAACCAGGGACTGCTATGAGTTGAAGAAATAGTCTTCCCCAGGGAAGAGCACAGCAGCTGGTTATCAATTACCTAATTAGCAGCACTAAAAACATATGTTAAAGCAGCATTATGCATACTGAGCCACTTAAATTTAGAAATATATGCATACACATAAATACATATAACAACATTTAATAATAAATACCCAATGAACTGAAAGAAAATCCAAAATTGATATATTGCGAGGTTTTGAAAAACGGATGGAGATAAAAAGATGAGATTGTATTGTAATCTCAAAAAAATTAAAGAAGTAATTAAAAAGTAAAAAAAAAAAATCTGACACTTTAATACCAATGCTGCAGCATTAAAAAAAAAAATACAAATGGGAAATAATTTTGCCAAGAAAGAGGAAAAGAAAATGTGGATAATTCTATCTTATGTATTTCTGGCTTACATCTCTTAAAAATAAAAATGAAAAACAGTTCCAGGACACTAAGAGGTCCATAGGCATAATGCCTGTTTCAAACAGGAGAGAATGAGCAGGTCATCAAAGAATGAAAGAGCAAAACAAGCATTGGACGTGAGTGAGACTTCCTTTTAGGGTCGTACTATTGCCATCAACGAAGCAGGAACGTCCTAATAGGCTATGATGTTAGGAGAGCCTGAGGAATCTTGATTTTATAAGGAAATGGCACAGCCATATCTAATAGGAACAGCAAAAGTCCTAAAGCCAGCGTAGCTCCATGAACGCTGAGCCTAATGATACAATTGCTGTAGTACAGTCCCCGACTTTTTGGCCTTGATCTCTAAGTATCACATGCTTGGAGGCTTTTACTATTTGTACAATTTTGAGGTATTAGATTGATGAAAATTTTCTGATGAATCATTTATGCCTCTACTGGGAGTACTTCTAAGCCTTTCCAAGAATGTCTTGACCATACTCCTCCTCCTGATTTTAGGGAGATATCCTTATCTGGCCCTACTCAAAGGACCTCCTTATGCCCTGGAAGTAACTCAAATAATTATGTGAGACCTCCTTATGAGGCTCTGACTCAAAGATACTGTTTGGTACATCTTCCCCTGGATGTTCCTTACTCAGGAATAAGATAATCAAAACAAAGTAAACTTATAAAGGTGAAAAATATTCAGTATGCTAGAGAAATTGGCAGCAGATCAAATTAAAAGCCCCTTTCTTATAATGATGGGCAAAGAATGGTATGAATAAATGATAAAAGAATAAAATAGCAAGACCTCCCTTTCTCAGCAAAAAGTTAACTCATACAGGGCCATTATGACCAAGGGACAAAAAATACTGAGATTAGATATATAAATAAATTCTACAAATATATAAGATATAAACATTGTATTATGCCAGAAATTCAATAATAACATCACCAGCTTTGGCCTGAGGTGTTTCTTGGGCCTATTGACAATTAGCTCCCTGACTATTAAACGATGATAATAGACAGCATGAGACATGACATTCTTCACAGCTGGTTTGGAAATTATCTTTCTTTCTAGTGCCCTTGAAACTGCAAGAGATACCAGCCTGAGAGCAGGCTGTCATGCTTTGGCAAAATATGCCCTTGCAAACTCAATACTGTTAAAAGTTAGGTTATGGGGTTGGTGAGGAAAAATGATTGTAAGGGATAATTCTGTTCTGTCATGGTTCATCAATGATGACTTAACTTATGGCCAAGCAGAAGTTAAAACACAGGTCTGGGTACAAAAATGATATGATCTACGTTTTGAAACATAAATTTCTAGAAAAAGTTTCAATTTGCCAATACATAAAGATGATTGTGAACATGACATTTCTCTGGTCCTTGAAATTTTTTAATGTTTTTTTGTTTAAAATTAGTTTCTTTTGCTCTCTGTGAACCCCTTATGCCCTTTCTTCTACATTTAATTTCTACATATTAAAAATGTATACTCACCCTTCATGCATTTTTTCATGTTTCTGCCCAAACTATAATGTCACCTCCTCATTACACTCTTTAGCCCAATGACAGTAATTCTTCACAGTAAAGATCAGACCTCTACCTCTCTGATATGTACTCTCTCTTCATTTTTTGTATGTATGGTTCCACACCTTGTCTGGACAATACATAGGATATTGATTTATGACAATCTCTAGAAATTATCATGATTATGCTAGCTTCACACCAGAGTTATTTTTAGCTTAGACTGATTTCTCCATTTAATTCATTTGGAAGTTGAAATAATTAGGTTTTTAAGCATTTGGTTGCCATATAAAGGACAAAGCAAAATTTCAAAGGAATGTTTTCAGGAAATATTTACCTGTATAAATAGCATCAACAAATCCTACAAGCATTTTCTATGTGCCGTGGATTACAAATGGTTGTTTCTTATATGGCTTGATTTTTCAGATGAACAAAAACAACACTAACAAGAATATGTCAGCATATATGGAAAATACTGCAATCCCATGATTCATAGCAATAAGCACAGAACCTTTGGATTAAAATAAATCAAATCTTCCTAAGAGGAAGGAAGTGGAATGGAAGTTAAGATAAGTAAACTGCAAACTTTTCCACCAACAATGAATCCAGATCCGATGAAGAATCAAGATTTTGTAGAAAATAGTCTGGTTGTAGAGCACCAGACCCTTTATTAGGTACATTTACACTATGGAATACTACTCAGCTATTAAAAACAAGGAATTCCCGAAATTTGTGGACAAATGGATTGATCTAGAAACTATCATAATGAGTGAGTTCACCCAGAAGCAAAAAGAGACAAACAGTATATACTCACTTATATCAAGACACTAGTCCAACGGATACGTCCCATGAAAAACTTTACTTACCAGGAAAGTGGTTCAGAGGAGAGGACATCCTATTGAGACTTTAGGTGAGAGTAGCATGGAAGAATGGGGAAATAGTAGGATCCACAGCGTCCTGGAAACCTACAGGAAGAACTTTATGACAGGCGGATCTGGGGCGTGGGGTCCTCCTCAAACTAAGGCACCAGCCAAGAAGAATATAGGCAGTAAACTTCAAGCCCCTACCAAGACCTAGCTGACGAACAGGATATTCTCCACCGTTGAGTGGAGAGTGAAATATGACTCTCAAACGAACTCTGGTGCCCCTTTTCTGACCACATCACCTGGATGGGGAGGCCTGGCAGCACTCAGAGGAAGGATAGCAAGTTACCAAGAAGAGACTCAATACTCTAAGAGCATATATAGGGGGAGGAGGTCTCCCTCAATCACAGACATAGGGGAGGGGAGAAGGGGGGAAGTGGGAGGGAGGGAGGAATAGGAGGAAACAAGGGAAGGGCTAACAATCGAGATGTAATATGAATAAATTAATTTTTAAAAAGGAAAAAAAAGAAAAAAAGGAAAGGACAGCACAGAACTACTTGTGAGTCTATTAGGTGATATGGGAGAACAGGTTTGAAGCTTCCCAAAACATATACATATGTAAATAAAATAAAAATAAGATCAGTAAACAATGGGCAAGAAAACAAAGAAGGAATGATAGAACACAGTAGTTTAACATATTTGAGGATCATCTTCAGCCTTCTGGCCTAGGTATAAAAAGTTTTGGGTGACTGTTCAGGAAGCAAACTGTCTCTCTAATTTTTTTCACTTTGGAAGCAGCTAGCCTGCACTTTCTGTTTACTCATGTAATTAATTTTATTCCTTCTCACATCTCTGATGAGATGGAAGACCAGATAGTTTAGTTTTACAATTAAACTGAGTTGTTTAAGGGTTAGATTTTTTAGGTGTATATAGATGTTTTAAGTTGATAGAGATAAGACATGATAAATATTGATTTACATTCTGAATTTTCAACTCAACAATATAGGAAAGATATTTTCAACAAGGTTGCCAAATACCAACAGCCAAAACACTATGAATGCAGCATTTATATAATTCCTGATTGTTTCATGATTCTTCTTTATCTGTGTAGTTGATTATACATATGTGTGATAATATAAATGTATATGTAAAAGAGAGAAAAAAGAAAATTAAAGAAAAATAATAAAGTGTTTGAGGAGAGTAAAGAAGCATAAATGGTTAAACAGAAATGTGTTGAGACAGAATTTTTTCCCCTGGGGCTTTGTATAAAAGCAGTAGTTTCAGATGCTTTGATTTGCATTGAAGAGGAAAAAAACCCAGGAAATAAAAACAAAAAACAAAGACACCAAAATGACTTAAAGGTACAGGCGGAACTTGCTTATTTCTACTAAGAAGGAAGAGCTTGTCCCCTTGTCTCAGAGGGAGCTGCATTCCCTGTCTTCATTTACACATTCTACTTCTTTTCTTGGGACTTGTCATGTTCTCTTATACTCTGATTACCCTGAAGTGTTGCTTTTGGCTTTACTGAGGTCAGACTCTGGGAAGTCAATAATGACAGGGAAATTAAATTCTCATGGTTATATTTTTATTAGAAGAAAACATTGGGCGGAATACAAGAAGCCACACTGATACGGTTCATTACAAAATAGCTTATAGTGTCAAAGTTAAAGCTTATATGAACAATTAATAGTGTCCAGGGAAGTGAGTAAACAGCAAGTTGACCATTTCTATGATGCAGCAATATTGATTAACTTAACAGTCATTCATTCTTTAACGTGGCTTAAATACTCATTTTAAGAACTAATTCTTGAATGACAGCAGGTCACCGAGAAGAGACTTGATACCCTGTGAGCATATACAGGGGGAGGTAATCCCTCTCAGGAACAGTCATAGGGGAGGGGAATAAGGGGAAAATAGGAGGGAGGGAAGAATGGGAGGGTACAAGGGATGGGATAACCATTGAGATGTAACAAGAATAAATTAATAAAATTTTAAAAATTAAAATTAAAATTAAAAAAAAGAATTAAAAAAAAAGAACCAATTCTTTCAGGACACTATTCATTCTGTTAAAAAACTATTTTCCTTTTCCTTCAGCTATTTTACCTATTTTTGTTTCTCACCCTAGTCTCATGTAACAATTAAAATGGGAAAAGGGGTGGTTCTAACCAGGGACAAGAGACAGATAAATATAGAAGAAGAGAAAAGGGTAGGAATGTAAACTAATCATCAGGAATCAGTATCTATCAGCCTGAAAAAAATAATATGAAAGTCTGTGAATACCTTTAAATAATATGGTCTTATTCAAAATGATGATTCGCCCAACAACAACCAAAAGCCATCTTATTAAACCCTAAAACCAGGCATGAGAAGCCATCATTTGAATTGTTGCTAAGATTGTTGAAGAGATTCCCAAAACATTATAGACTGTCACTTTTGCATTTAGATGTCTCTTCACACACCACGATGTGGAAGTTAAGTTCCAATTACTGAAGACACCTTAAATGCCAGACATACATCCCAGAACTCTCTGAACTGGAATTGACCTAATTTCCTCCTCCCTAAGACTCTTTTTCATGGTACCAGAAACTGCCATTCAAGCTTCCACAGGAGGCATGGATTCAATTGTCCTAAACATCTATGACACCTGTAATCCATAACAATGACCAACATAGCGGATAAACTTAAGTGTACAATAGTGACAGGCAAACTTTGGAATAATCGGTTGTTCTCTAACTGGATGTAAAATCTCCTCAACAAGAGAGAAGCATGGCTGGTATTGAAAACCTAGAACTACCCACACTAGAAAAGTCACAGAACTTCCAGAACCAACAACTACCATGTTACTTAACCAAAATAATCCCTACCAGCATTCTAATGTTTGTGCTTATACCTATCATTAAGCATAGTCTTGATTCCTCATCAAGGTAATGACTCTTTGCAACTAGTAGAGACAATGTCAGAAAACCAGAATCAATAAAAACGCAGAGCCATGGATCCCAATTGTAAAGGATACATCTACAAAATAACTCCCACACATAGGGCTCAGGGAACATTGAGAACAGGGGGAGATAGAATGTTAGAGCCTCTGAATCAGAAAATTTGTGGTCAGAGTGTGTATCCTAGCAATTCCAGAAACTACACCTATAAATTCTCAACAACATGACTGATAAATAAGCCGTAAAATCAAAATAGCAATATAATAAGGCAAACTCCAGAGGGCTGCAAATTTACACAACTAAGGACCCTAGAGTTGGAGAAATAGCCTTTCTCAGGAAAGAGCATACCAACTGGTTACCAACTTCCTAATTATCAGCCCTAAAAACATACATATAAGCAAGATTATGCAAGCTGATAATTTTATATTTAGGAGTCTACAAGCATATACATACTCACATATGCATGTAGCAACAATTAATAGAAAAGAGTAGTTGAATTTGACAGAAAATGAGGACTCATATATTGGAAGATTTGTAAAAAGGGAAGGGAGGAAAGAAATAATGATAATACATTGTAATCTCAAAAAAGTCAATCAAGTAATTAAAAAGTGAAAAACAAAAATCTCGACACTTTTACATCACCAAGGCTGCAGCATTAAGAACAAGTGAGAAACAATTCTACAAATAAAGAGGATAAGAAAATTTGGATAGTTCTACCTCATTTCCTACTGGGTTTCATCCCTTAAAATACTAGTTCCAGGACACTAACAGGTCCGTAAACACGATCCCTATTTCAGGAAGGAGGTACAGACAAAGAGTTGAGTGAATGAGAGAAAAAAAATAGCAAACTAAAGATTGGACATGAGTAAGAGTACCATTGCCACCAGCAAAGCAGTAGTCTCCCAACAGGCCATGATTATAGGAGATCATGAGAAATCCTGAATCAGTTAGGAGAAATCAATTAAATCACATAGGCATAACAAGAGCTACAGCATGTAATCTGCTTTTGTCATACCCTATGATGAATTAAAACAGGAAAGACTGACTCTCTTTTTGTGGGGGCCTCTGCAGTCACCACATTCAGCATAGTAACAATCCTTGGGAGTCGACTACATAGTCTAGTTCAACATGACTAAGTAGCTGGTGTTGGCTCAAACTTCAAGAGTTTGGTTGCCAGTAATTTATTTTTAGGCTCAATAATGCACAGCACAATTTAGTGAAAGCTTTCTTGGTGATGGTTAATTCAACACAGCATGCACAATAAATAGTGCATATATCACCTGAAGGAACAACGTTAGTAAATAAAGATCAGACATGACAATTTTGAAACTGTTTCTCAGTACATTGGCACCTTCCATAAAGGTGAGTTTTATTGAACAACTACATGTGACAACTTACATGAAGATATGTTCTATAGATTGACATCTCACATGGGGCTGCATGGAGGAGTGCAGGGCATGGGTTGATATCCAGTATTAACTAAGCCACACAAATCGCACAAATGTTTCTGGCATATTAACCATGCTTGTTTTAAGCCATCTGGGTCAGGAACAGTTTATGCATCCCTTCCTCAGAAAGAACAGTCCTGTGTATGTAGCATTTCCGGTTCCCCTAGGGCTTAATTTTGAACACAAGGATCTCTGTTTCTTCTATATCTATGTCTGACTGTGAACTCACTTGATATAATGAATTTAGTAGTGCTGCCTCAACAGTACTTCTTGGTCTTTACACCAGTTGAGGCACTAATTGTTTCAAGGTTTTACAATGGGAAATGTTTATCAAAATTTGTGTGTGTGGCTAATCAGTGTACCAACAGGCTGGCTCACCAACTGACTGATCTCCTAGAATATCTCAATCCTAACACCACACTAACAATTATGGTGGATGAACTTACCATAGACAACATTCATTCACTTACTGTGTTTTGCTCAGGTCGTAGGACACATTACACCTGTTCAAATAAAGCAATTAAATTTTGTTATGCACATATTTCATGACTAATAATATATTGTCGTCTTATATGGTAATAAAGAGTACAGTTCCTTGAAAATTGTTAACTATTTCTCAATCTTTTCTTTCTACAATTATTCACATCAATATCTTCAGGTCAGTGCTTAAAGGATATTTTCACAATTTGTATCACTATCTGCACACTCAGCCAGTAGCTGTTATTACAACAGACTCTAAATTATAGATGTAAGATAATTTTATAAGAATATATAGGCCAATCCTATTCTTTCTCAGGTCCCAAAGCACTCTCTCAATCTCTATAGTATCATCTGGTGTAAATGAAGTTCTAGAAATTATTTCCATTTGCCAATACATAAAGATGATTGTGAGCATAAAATGTCTCTGTTTATAAACTATTTGCAACTTAAAATTTTTTGAATTTTTGAATTAGTTTCTTTATTTACTCCCAATTCCTTATGTCCCTTTTTCTACATTTAATTTCTACATATTAAGAATTTTGTGCTCCATACTTAAACATAATTAAGGCAATATATATCAAGCCTATAGCCAACATCAAACTAAATGGAAACTTAAATCACTTCCACTGAAATCAGGGACAAGACAAAACTGTCCACTCCCTCTGTATCTATTCTATATAGTACTCGAAGTCTTAGCTACAGCAATAAGACAACTAAAGGAGATCAAGCAGATACAAATCAGAAAAGAAGTCAAACTATCACTATTCACAGATAATATGACAGTATACATAAATAACCCCAAAAATTCTATCAACACTCAATCTCAGCAATGGACATACCATCAAGACAGAAACTATGCAGAGAAATATCAGAACTAACAGACATTTTGAATTAAATAGACCTAGCAGATATCTATAGAACACTTCACCCAAACACAAAATAATGTTACTCCTTCTCAGTACCTCACAGAATGTTTTCCAAAATTGGCCATGTACTCAGTCACAAACAAGCCTCAGCAGATACAAATTAATTGGAATAACTCATTGCATCTTATGAAAATACTGTGGATTAAAACTGGACTTCAACCACAGAAAGCTTAAATACCATGGAAACTTAACTACCCAATATCTGATGTGTCCAATGATCAACCACTCTATTTTTTGCCAGTACCAGGCAGTTTTTATACTATTTATCAAATAGTACTTGAAGTCATGGATGGAGATACTTCCGGAAGTCCTTTTATTGTACGGCATGGTTTTAGCTATTTAGTTTTGTTGCTTATATGTTTGGTTTTTTCCATATGGAGTTTAGAATTGTTCTTTCAAGGTCTGTAAAGAATTGTGTTGGTATTTTGATGAGGATTGCACTCTATCTGTAGATTTCTTTGAGTACGATAGCCATTTTTTAACTATGTTAATCCTACTGATCATTAGCATGGAACATCTTTCTATCTTCTGATATTTTCTTCAGTTTCTTTCTTCAGAGACTGGTAGTTCTTTGCGTATTCATCTCTGACCTGCTTGGCTAATGTTACACCAAGATATTTTATATTACTTGTGGCTATTATAAAGTGTGTTGTTTCCTTAATTTCTTTCTCAGCCCATTTGTTGTCTGTATACAAGAAGGCTACTGGTTTTTAAATTTTGATCTCGTATACAGACACTTTGCTTAGAAGTTTTTCAGCTGTAGGAGTTCTCTTGTGGAATTTATGGACTCACATATGTATCCTATCATATCATGTGAAAATAGTGATATTTTTACTTCTTCCCTTCCAATTTGTATCCTTTTGATCTCCTTTGTCTTTTTGCTCTAGCCCTGGGTCCTGATGCTCGTTCCTGCATTTCTGGAATCTGGGAATGGTGCTGGTATATGCAGAAGCCAGACACCAGGTGACAGGAGCCCAGGATGGCATTTGATTCCTGGACCTGGGAGTCATCCATGTGGGGTTCTGATACTGTGAGTCCTCAGCTCCCAGCATGCCTCTCCCAACAAGAAATACAAACATTGGTGTTTTGGAGTCAGCATCCAGCTCACTGACTTAGTCAGCAATCTCCAATACTCTACTATTGAGACACAGTACACACTGGGCTCCACTATCTTGAAAAGTCTGCATTGATCCAAGTAAGAGGTATGTACCAGGGAATGTTGAAGAAGATAAAAAGCAGCTTTCCCTAGATAAAACGACTTTACAAGACAAATCCTATTAATATTTTTTACCTCGTTGTATGAGACACTGTGTCTAAGCACTGACATTTATGTGTAGGCAGCAGTGGGGCAAGATATCATCTTTTACCTCAGTGCTTTAGTTGAACTCAGGCCTTATATATACTATTACAACTATTATGAGTTCGTATATGCACTTTCATTGCTGTGTTCAGAAAATGAAGTTGTCTTGTAGTCACCTCTGGTGATGACCGTCACTATTGTACAATGGTTCCTGAGCCTTAAGATGAGGGGTTGTTAGGCACTAAAGCATCTCCCAGGTCTTCTCAGCACAGAGGGTCGACATAAGCAAACTAATAGGCAGCAGACCTGGAGGATCAGGGAAATTGTAGGAGACTCACAGCATGTGGCTGTGAAGGATCAAGGCTAGAATCAAATCAGGAAGAGAACATCACATGACCCTATGTGGCAGGGTGAGGGCCAGTGCTACATTTGCTCAGGAGAAGCTGAAAGTAATTCACAGATAAATTTGGTGACCTGCAGAGAAAATTAAGTTGTGTAAGACAAATAGGCTTAAGGTTCCTGCATAAAACAATTTAGGGTTTGTAGAAAAGAAATAAAAATGGATTCACCTATATTTAATCTCTATTTTAACTTTAAACAGAATGAGAAAACAGAAAATGGGTATCATGTGTAAAATTACACAAATCAGTATGAGGTATTAGGTTACTTGTCATTTATAGGGGATAGAGTTACTGACTGATAAACTGACTTGATAAATTTGGAAATCAATAGAATGTGCCTTTGTTTGGAATAAAAAAATGCATAAGCTAAAAAAAAAAAAGATGAGGGGTTGTTGTCTAAATGTCACATGTAGGGGTATGGCCACTCCCCGGGCTCATTTTGTGTACATTGTTGAGCTGTAGGTGTCTGTGTTAATCACTATTTACAGAAAGTAGATGCTTCTCTGATGAGGGTTGGGGTATGCATTAATATATGGTACAATGATAAATTCTTAGGATTCAGTTTAATAATTGTCCACTTGGTATAATAATAGCAGTAGTAGGTGCTCTTCTAGACTATATCTAGTCATAGGTTTTGGCCCTGAAAATGTTTCCAGGTGTGGGTGTTACCTTTCAGAACAGAACCTAAATCCAATCAGAGAGTGGTTGATTACTTATGTTGTTGGTCCTATAGTCTGGTCATCATTGTAACTCTCAGAGATCACAGCCTTGTGTGGCTAATTATTACTTTTCTCCTCTAGGAGTAGGAATAGCAGTTTTGAGCACTACAAAAGAGGCCATAGGGATTCAGCTTCCAGGTAAGTATCATCTTGATTTCTGCACATTCTAGGACTCTGTTGGTGTCTTCAGCAACACAGTCATACTGTCAAGTTATGGAAGATAACCAGTACTGTTTGCAATAATTGGGCCCATATGTATCTCACTGGCCAGGAACTCTAAAGCAGTAACCCCTTCCTGTCACTAGGCTTTTAATTTGTTATCATATGGTGTTAAGTATGGATGCTGTTGTTCTGTCATAAGAATGCGCCATGTTAATTCTTTTATGTATATCTATATATGTGTTTTACAAATCTTCTAAAGTAATGTATTTGCATATGAATTTTTCAAAAGGCTCTTAGTGTTAGTTTTTCCTCCCTTCTGTCTCAGCCTTTATCAGTTTAACACTTCTTGTTTCATTAATCTCCTCAAACCCTTTAAACCACTGTGTTCTTTACCCCTTCTTTGTCTTCCTGCCAAGTTTTTGATGATCTTATTTAGGTTGCATTTATATATGTATATCTTTGAGGAAGCTTCAAGTGTATTAGATTTTCATACTACTCCTTAATTTTAGCAGTCTTTGCCCACATTCACTGATAGGCTCACAAGTATTTCTGTCCTGTCTATTTGTAATGAAGGATTTGGTGCTCTACAACCAAACTATCTTCTACAAGATCTTGATTCTCAACTGGATCTAGATTTATTTTTTGAAAAACAAAACTTTGGAGTTTGTTTATCCTAACTTCCATTCCTACTTCCTCCCTCGTAGGAAAACTTGATTTCTTTCCATCCAAAGGCAGGTTCTGTGCCTATTGGTGTGATTCTGTGGAATTGTAACTTTTTCCCAATACCCTGATCATGATAGTGAGGGTCATTTCTGTTCATCTGAAAAATTATACATGGGAGAAAGAAACACGAATTTGTCATTCATGGCATATAGTAAGCGATTGTAAGATTTGCTGATGGTATTTGTACAGATAAATGTTTCCTAGAAGCAATTCTTTGAAACTTTGCTTTGTCCTGTATATGACAACAAAACAATTAAAATCTAGTCACTATAGAAAGAATGAATGCATTGCAACTTCCAAATGAATTAAATGGAGAAGCCAGTATAAACTAGCAATAATTCTGATTTCAAGCTAACATTTTAGGATGGACACACATTTTCCCACCAGTTAAGTTCCGAAGAGTATCACAAATCAACATCCTATACACTGCCCATATAATGTCTGGAACCACACATACAAGAATGAAGAGTATATATAAATTAGAAGTAAAGAGGTCTGATCTTGAATTTGATGAACGGTTTTCATTGGGCTAGAGAGCGAAATGAAGGATAACATGATAGTTTGAGCAGAAACATGCAAAATACATAAAGAATGAGAGTACATTTTTAGTATGTGGAAATTAAATGTAGGATAAGGAGCATAAGAAGTTTGGAGAGAATAAAAGAAATTTATTTAAACAAAAATTCCAAAACTTTTTAAGAAGTAAATACTTTAAGAACAGAAGCATTTCTTTTTCACAATCACCTTTATATATTGGCAATGGAAACCTTTCTTAGACCCTCAGGTATGCCAGTCAGAGGACACTATCAACACAGAGAGACTGCCTTGGGACCTGAGAAAAATATTCATGTCCCATGTATTATTTTTTATTTTTCATTTTTTATTAATTTAATCAGATTACATCTCAATTGTTATCCCTTCACTTGTATCCTCCCATTCTTCCCTCCCTCCTATTTCACCCTATTTTCCTGCCCTAGGTCTGTCCCATGTATTCTTATATAAAATTATCTTACAGCTATAATTTCAAGTCTGTTCTAAGAACAGTTATGGGCTGAGTGTCAAGATAGTGACACTAATGGTGGGAATATCCTTTAAGCCCTGACTTTAAGACATTGAGTAATTGCAGAAAGAAGAGGTTGAGAAATAATTAATAACTTCCAAGGAACTGTAGTGTTTGTTCCCCAGTAAGATGGTGATTTGATGTTAGCTATGAAATATGTGCAGAGAAAAACTTAACTGCTTCATTTGAAAAGGTGCTGCATGCCGTAAGACCTGTACAAAACACAAAACAAGTGTTATCTATGGTAAGTAAATCCACTATAATTCTTGGAGACATAGTATTGTGTATGCATGAAGGACTGGAAACATGATATTAGTGTTGAGATACTGTGGGAGATCAGTCTGTTGGTGAGCCAGCCTGTTGATGTACTGGTTAGCAACACACACAAATTTGATAAACACTTCCCATTGTAAAACTTTGAAACAATTAGTGTCTCAACTAGTGTAAAAAACAAGAATTTCTGTTGAGGCAGTACTGGAGACATCACTACTAAATGATTACTTTCACAAGTGAGTTTACAGTCAAAAATAGATGTAGAGGACACAGAGATCCTTGTTCAAAATTGAGCACTAGGGAAACCTGAAATGTTACACACCCTGGGCTGTTCTTTCAGAGGAAGGGATGCATAAACAGTCACCCATCCAGATGCTTGGAAGGGACATGGCTAATAGCCTAGCCACCTTTGTGCTATCTGTTTGGGTTGGACAATGCTGGATCTCATCCCACCCCTCCCACCTGACACCCTTCCATGCAGTCCCTTATTGTGAGATTGTTTTTCTCAGTCAATCTATGTAAGATGTCACATGTTATCAGTCTATAAAACCCACCATTATGGAAGTTGTCAGTGTACTTACAAAGAGTTTCATGTCTAGTCTTTATTTCCTTGCTTTGTCCATTAAGGTGATTTATGCATTATTTATTGTACATGCAAAGTTCCATTGATTATCACCAGGAAAGCTTCCACTAAAATGATTTGTGCTTATATTTCTCCAGACATTAATTTTTGCCATACTTAGATTACAAGCACAGAATCCATCTCATGACCATGGTTCAGATCCAATCAGTAAACAGTTGATTGCCTCCATAATCATCATGCTTTTAGGGTACAAATTACAAGCTGGGACACATGGTAATAAATAGAGTCTAGAACTGGGTAACTATTAATATATATTCTCCCCAAGAGGCCTGCATAGCACTTCTTCACATGATGTAGGCTTTCCAACAGAAGGTGAGTTTCAGGTTCATTCTTTATGCCTAGATATAATGTGTGCTGTGTTCAGATACAAGGCCCTAGCCTCATGTTACAGTGAGCAGAGGAATATGCTGTGTTCTGTTTGGAGCTGGTAATACCTGTATAATCAACAACTTATAAGGGACATAGCTCATGCTTGGCACAAACACTGTAATTTAAAAGCTCGTGTCTTCTTGACACAGGATTTTGTATCTATGCAGGTTCCTCTGTTCAAACACCTTTGAAAACATTGTATTTTAATTAGCTTAAGAGATATTGGATTGACATATCATTTATATTTCACTGAGACACTCTTTTCTCTCTCTTTTAAGTCTCTATGCTAAGTTAAACCCATTAGCCATATACCTAACTTATTCGTTTCACTGGAGATATGTTTTCTGCATAAATTAAAGTGTTTTTCTTGGGTGGAGGAACATAACTGTCCACAAGGCTTTCTACAACAGCTTTTAATTACAGATAAAATGAAATTAGGGGACTGGAGTCTGTGAGAAAGAAATCATGGTGCATGGATTTGAGGTTGGGGAGGATAATGGTACACTGAGGGACTTGAAGTATTTTGATCAAAATGAAGAATAATTATACAATCTTCCCTCTTTGCAAGACCCTTTTCTACATTCATGTCATCACATATAATCTCCATGGTCCCCAGGAAATAGTCCCCTTTACCAATTCTGAAAAGACACTCACATTAATACCTACCTTAATATGACCTTCCACTTATTCAAATGGCAAAGATAAATTGCTCTATTTTTGGATATTCATGCAAAAAATGACACTATAAATGAGTTTATTTAATTTAGCATATCTAAAAAGCTGGAATTCAGCAATGTATTTTGGAAAATACATGTTATTTGGCCATCAACATCACATGTTATGAGATGTGTGAGCAGGAAACTGACCTATGAGTACATAATTGAGCTAGAGATGATCATAATGAGTGAGTTAACTCAGAAGCAGAAAGACTCAAATGGTATATACTCACTTATATCTGCAAACTAGCCCAATGGGCATGTCCCACGAAAGCCTTCCCTTACCAGGAAACTGGGACAGAGGGGAGGACATCCTATTGGGACTCTAGATGAGAGAACAATGGGAGAATAGTAAAGTAGAAGGATCCAGTGGGTCCTAGAAACCTACAAGTAGAATATTATGATAGGCAGATTTGGGTCAAGGGGTCCCGCTCAAACTAAGGCACCAGCCAAGGACAATACAGGCGGTAAAATTTAAACCCCTACCCTGATCTAGCCCATGGACAGGACAGTCTCCACACTTGAGTGGAGAGAGGGATTTGACTTTCTCATGTACTCTGGTGCCTCCCATTTGACTATGTCCCCTGAAGGGGGAGACCTAGTGGCACTCAGAGGAAGGACAGCAGGTCACTGAGAAGAGACTTGATACCCTATGAGCATATACAGAGGGAGGTAATCCCTCTGAGGAACAGTCATAGGGGAGGGGAATAAGGGGAAAATGGGAGGGAGGGGAGAATGGGAGGATACAAGGGATGGGATAACCATAGAGATGTAACAAGAATAAATTAATAAAAATTAAAAATATTAAAAAAAAATAAGTCACCACTTGATTTACCAAAGTTTTTTAGAAACCCATACTTCCTAAAAAAATAAATAAATAACTGTGGCAGAACTTTCTTTGTTAGATTTTTCTTATACATTTGTAAGTAATAGAGTCTACCTAATACTTACATTATTATGATACTTTTAAAACTGTGTCTTCAGTGTTATTGATACTCCTTTTCCAGTGTTATATACAGATATGATTTAATTCTGAGTTACTGAACAATATCTGAAGGTACTAATTATAGAATACTATCTTCCATGCAACATGGAATTGCCTTTAAAATCCAAAGTGATGGAAGACTTGCATTTCGGTTTCATTAAATGTCCATATAGGCTATAATAATTTTTGTCAGTACCAGGACAATCATAAAATGCACCAGGACAAGTAGTTTGTTTTTAGTATAGAACATGGATGACATTAGAATATCCCAGGAAAGGACATGTACCTGATAGGTTTCTAAATTGCTGATAGAAGCATGTATTTTCTTTTTTCTTCCTGTGACAGATTTTGGACTCAGTGTTGCACTATTTTCATTTTTAAAAGTGTGTGAGCAGTCTTGCTATTTAAAATAATGATATGTGTATAATTAATCTTGGTTCTTCTTTGAAGCTTCAGTGGAATTTAGCAGTGGTTATGAGGGTTATGAGAATGCTTGTTTTTTATAGCTATGAGAATTTTGTTTGGGGGCTGTTTGTTGGTGTTGTTGTTGTTGTTTTTACTGCTTCTTCCTTGTTTACAGAGCAGTTCTATGTTTTTCCAGACCAAACAATGAACACTGTCTCTTCCTTGTAATATTACAAGTTTATTGTTTCTTTTTATTTAATTGTTGTTTCCTACATGTATTTGTGTGTGTGTGTTTCAGTGTATGTTCTAAATATGCAATTCTCATATATATGCATATAATTATAGTAAATATCTAGATGAGTGGAAGTTAGTTTTGCCTTCCTTGCTGATACAACCTGTAATCACCTGTGAAAACTGTCTCAGTAAGGAGTGATCCAGAACTCTTTGGCATGTGAAAGCATTCATGGGGTTGTCTTTTATGTTAGTTGAAGAAGGAATGCCTTGAATATTGTGGAGGGCAGAAATTCTTCAATATTAAATGACAGGAGATACCTAGAGAAGAACAAGTGAGGACTCATGTGGAAGGGGTTCTCTAAGAACCTTCCTGACTTCTTTACAATAGTGTCCTGTAGCCAGCAATTGTAGGCCTCCTGCCTTCTGTGGCTTTTTATCAGAGGATCAGAAATTATGCCAGAACAGTGACATAAATCTCCCATGTTAACTCTAATACAGAATAAGTTTTTTGGAATTTATTTATGATACTTTTACAAGAAAGTGAGCAGGATTGGATTCCTACAAGATTTGTGTATTCCCACAAATGGGAAACAATGGTAAAGTTCTAATCATTCTAGGCTGAATATATAATTTTAAAAATATTTTAAATAGGGAAAGTCATGAGGTTCTCTATAAATCCAGGCAAGGTGTCAATATCCTATAATAAGCATATATTTGACCATAACACTCATGATATGATAGATGCCTATAGTAATTATGAGGAAGGGGATATCATTGAGTGGAAAAGAGAGAGACTGATCTGCACTTTGAAGAACAGGTACGATTGGGACCAAGGCAGAGTCACAAATGGCTGCCATGAGAGCTTGTGGAGACAAGCAAAGGGTTTTTGAAGGTAGTAAATAGATAATTTTTCAGAAATCAATATTTAATAAAACATGCTAGTAGCACACAATGTTTTGAAAAAGAAGATTGGAATGAATTTTAATAACAGAATTCTAAACATGTTTATGAGGATGATACTGGTATAAATTTATGTTTTAAAATCGTCATCTTTCTGTAGTAGCAAGAGACTATGTCAAGAGACAGAATGGAAGAACTTGCAAGTACTAGAATGACAGGGAAGATATATGGGCCCACAACTTTTATGGTTAGGTTGTAATCTTACTTG